>JAMQGT020006886.1:0-17991 GCA_024447675.2 Pterophyllum scalare
AGTATCTCTTCTGTTGATGTCAAGCAGAAAGAACTTCAAAGTCGTGTTCTAGTATGTTCAGTATTTTTTATATGCAGGCCTGGGTTCTCTCCCAGCCGAGGTCATTTCAAAAGAGCTGAAGGCTTATAAAAGCCATGTTAGGGTTATTATGTACATCCTAGCTGCCTCAGCCTTCACCGACCCTCAAACTGTGTGTGTGTGTGTGTGTGTGTGTGTGTGTGTGTGTGTGTGTGTGTGTGTGTGTGTGTGTGTTTGTGTGTGTGTGTGTGTGTGTGTGTGGTCATTAGGCAGCGCTACAGTGGAATCCGTTTACTCTCATAATTTTGCTGTTCGGTTTTTGTGAGCCTGAGAGGAGGAACGCACATCCTGAATTTATTGGCCATTAGAGAGCTCTAGATGTGTGTGTGTGTGTGTGTGTGTGTGTGTGTCAGGAGTACCAGTTTGTTTGGCTAAGTGAGGCAATTTTGGTCTTTAAGTATCTCATGTCACTTCCCCTGAAACAGGGGCAAGTGATACAAGTACCCCATTCTTAGCAACACACCATGCACAGACACACAGTTGCATGGACACCTACACACACTTCACTCACACTTTTCAGGCTCCATTTTTACTGGAATATTTGTTCTAGGACATTATTTTCAAGCTGTAGATTTGTATTTCAATACTTGCTGTCTGAACTAATCTAAATGGTAAAACAAAAATAATTTGTGATTTTACAATGTGAGGCTTTAGTGCGCTAGAGTTATTTACTTTATGTATGAGCCTCTAATTATTTTTCTTCTCCTACAGTTGAGTCACATACACTTGTTTTGTGTGTGCGCCCTTGTCTTTCAAAGCCTAATGTAAGCATATTCAAAGGATTTATGACTGATGTAATTGAAAACAAAGCAGTCAATCTCCCAAAAACAGATTCATTGACATGCTTAGAAAAAAACATATAAACCTCAAACATGTGCTCCAGTACATCACTGAAGGAAATGCATATAGATGCTTGTCAAATGCAACATAATTCCTTTAAGTCCAGTAAGATGTTACCTGATTGGCTCTTCAGGGTGGTCCTCTGATTAACCCGACTAGCTGGAAAGCAGACGGCTTTGATCTGTGATTGGAGAGGTCACTCACTGAGGTCGGCCAGCATCCGCAGTGAATCTTGGAAGGCCAGTGCTGAAGGTTTTGAGGAGCAGCTTTCTGAAATGAGATGTGACACCTAATTTCACAAAAAAAGAAAGAAAGAAAGAAAAAAAAAATAAGATTGCTGGCATGCATGACAATGAACTCATACTGACTTGTATTGAAGTCAACAGCCTAACACAGTCCGTGTCTCAAAAAGTCAGTTTCCTTATGCAATCAGAGATTTTTGACAAGCTTTAAAATGGACACACTTTTAAATTAGGTAGGAGACTGGGTGACATACTATGTGTGAAATCATTATATGTTGTTATGCATTTAATCGTGCAATGGCAGATGTATGACAAATCTGACGTGATCAAACTACTATTTAGTGGAATCCTCTGTGCTCCATTGTTAAGTGATACATCGTGGATGTGTGAAATTATTTGGATGTGATTTTGAAGTGATTTTTGTTGAACAACATTATGACATAATAATATAACCATGAACTATTTCACCAAAGACCAAAAACTGAAAAAGTTGATTGTAAGAAGATTAACCTGTACTTATTTTCACAGTCAGTTAATCATTTAAGTGCTTCAACAGCTAAATGCCAATCAATCATTCTGTAGCTCTGCTGTCCTAATGCTTTGTTCTGTCTGTTTTATTAGGTGGCAAATTATTGTTTAGAAACAGACATTTTTCAAAAAGACATTTATAGGCTTTACACTTTTCCTGACATAACAGTACACATGAATCAATAATGAAAATATTCATTATTAGTTATTATTTTCTAATTAGTTAAATAAGCTTTAGTTTGGAAATCAGTCTGTAAATTTGTGTCACCCACTTTCTTCATCTGTCCTTTTTTCTGATTGCCGTTCTCCTTCCCCACTGCTTCTTTGCCCCTGCTGTAACTTTTCATCCCCTCTGTTCAGTCAGAGGAAGATGAACTCTGAGCAGCTGTGTTACTCCCTGCCTAAGTGAGTTACGGCGAGCTGCTGTCCTCTTGGCTTTTATTGATAATATTACACTGGCTGATGTAAAAATGGCTCCACCTGCACCCTCTGTCATCCTAATGCAAAGCTGGAACTAGCATCTGTGTGTGCGTATGTGAATGAATTTAACGTCTGCCTGTCTATATGCACGAACAAGTAAGGAAGTCGGGCCCTAATTCACTGTGTATCAGTGAGTGTGTGTGTGTGTGTGTGTGTGTGTGTGTGTGTGTGTGTGTGTGTGTGTATCATATTTGTTTCCTGACCCCAGGACACTCCTTCCCCAGGTAGAAGCACAACGTCAGGCTTCATGCAGTTTCCCGGAAATATTGAGCTAAGACCCAACATGACAAACAGCACTGAGCCTTGAGTTGGCTAAAAGAAGATCCTGCCCTCGTGCATGTATATATTTTTTGTCTGTCCATGCTGGGCTGTGACTTCCCGCAGTGCTGTAAATAATATGTCTTTTCACAGGTGGATGTCTCCATGCAATGCACACTCGGGAACACGACTGGATTTTACTGCCGCATCTGATTTTATAGCTGTCATTTCTCTTTATATATATATATCTTCCCTTTTTTTCTTTTTCTTGCTTGAATTAGACATTAATCATTGTTGCTTAACAAAAATAAATATGCAAAGGGAAAGAGAAAATGATGATCAGTGTGCTTAGACCTCACTAAAACAACTGGAAGAAAAGACTTTTTTTTTTAAGCCACCAGCTACATTGCAAGTGCTCATTAGGTTTTTGTTGCCCTGACCTCAAGGTGTAAATTCTACATTAATGCCCCGTCTATTAGCTGGTCTGAACTCTGAAAGACACACACAACACAGGCAGACGCACACACTGTCCACATTCACACACACACACACACACACACACACACACACACACACACACACACACACCAGTACGAACATCATCCATACACATGCATGTTTAGAAAAGCACATGGAGAGCCGTGCAGCAGCTGTCCACCACCCACACACTCCAACCATGCCACCCCCTCTCCATACACACCAATACAATCAAGCCCAGTGTACCACATTCACTGCATTCTACCATTCCTCTAACACAGACAGGCAGGAAGCAAATGTGTCATTTATTAGGGCCTGTTCCCAATCTGTGCTGATGATGAATATCTCCGATCTCCCCCATGCTGCTCCTGAATATTTTGAGACAAAGGCCTCTTATGAAATTATACTGTCATTAGGATGACTGGTCTGATTAGATATTGGGAGTGGATTAGCCATCTGCTTGGCTCTTTGGCAGAGGAATCATATGATCAGAAATAATTACCATTTATTGTTTCATGAGAACACACAGAAGGGTTTAGTTTCAAAACATGATAGGCCATATTTATTCTGAGCGGCAAAGAATTTCCTTGTGTGGAGGAATTCTTTAAAACAGGATGCTGTGTTGTTTATATATCCTGTTTAAACTTTAACTGGCTTTTTAAGATGAATGTAAAAGGCACATTTTCACTTATTTCTTAGATCTTGCTTATGCAGAGATAAATGCACTATTTTCACAAAAATATTTATTCTGGCACACATATTAAGCTAACTAAGTTTAAATTTTAGATTTTTAATGCGTCTTACAGTGAAAACTTGTTTCCATATGTCAGGGAGCACTGTGGAATGGAAATTGTTGCGGGCAGTGTGCTGGTATCAGTAGTTGCCACTGTGGAATGGACATATGTAGCAATTTATCACTTGTCTCTCAGCACATGTGTGGGTGGCCCCGCAGCGGGTATTGTTGCAATTTAGGAGCAATTGACAGTAATCCCCTCTTGCTTATGTGAAGGCTCATCATCCCTCCACTCTCCAACAGGCACATCTTCACTAGAGATGACCTCCAGAGCTGGTACATGTCATAGCTCGTGTTCTATATCATTATCTGCTCGTCTCACTCTTTATCATGGTGGTCTGTAGAGGCAAATACACTTAATGAAAAAACTTTGCAGATACACAAAAGGCAATACCGTGCAAGGCTATTCAGTTTTATGACATAGAAATTAGTCGTGGATATGCTTTCATCATAAACCCTACCATACTGACTGATGTATGCAAAACATTAGTAATAAGCAAGTTGTTCATCAAATCTGAAGTAGCTTCACAGCAAGTTGGTGCATACAAAACTGAAATACAGTAATGGAACTTTTCTCCTCAGCTCTATGGAAGAATGTACTTCCAGTTTGATCTGGGAGCAAATCTAGAACTACTGCAGTGGCTCATGGTGGTAAAAAGAGTTGACCCACAAAACAAACACTCAGTTCAGCCGACAGTTCCCCTCACCTCTGAGAAATCACTAAAGAACAGTATACTTAAATAGGTTTTGTCTGACTGGCAGCTGGATTGAGATTCAGTTAGACCTCAGCCTGCTGCTCTGCTGAACTATATTTAATGGCAAAGTCTTTTTCTATCCAGGAAGAACGAGGTACGGCTACTATGTAGAAATCAAGATGAGAAGGTCAGGGTGGGGTTGGCCTCAAAACAGGACTTTGACAGCAAAGATGGAAGCTTGTGTCCCACATTTTGGTGAAAGCCATTAAAAATGCCTGGTAAAATATAAAATTAGCATGCACTGTCTTGAGCTTTCAGTGACTCTTTAATTTATTTTTCATTTTTTGTTTAGACCAATGTCTTTATTTAATCCTAATTTTGAGATTTTGAGTGAGTATGGTGCAGATAGTCCAGGAAAATGCTGACTGTGAAAGAAACTTCTGTTTCAAAATATATATTTGCCATTGAAATTTAGGTGCAAATTAATATTTAAGTCACAGGATTATGTATTGAGATGTAGCAGAAAGAATTATCATAAAATCGTAGTCTTGAATCTGCTCTAGTCCCACACAGTTATAAACACAGTACAGTGTTATAAGACTGTGGGTTTTCCAGTTTATATGATAACAGACTATAGTTGAAGGACTTAAAGGAGATGAAAATGCTATGATCCAGCTATGAAGATTATTCAGAAAGTAAGTCATTTCATTTTTTACCAATATTAAATAAATCAATAAATGTAGTGTGATCAGGCTTTCGGGACACTGGCTCAGATGAAGTGCAGTGTAGTTAAGTTTACATGTATACACTGATTCAAGAGACATTTTTTAATTGAGAAATATGGTATAATTACAGTTGTGTAAGTCCAGACATATATATTAATATTATCCATCGATCCATCCGTCCATTTGTCCTTCCATCCATCCGTCCATCCATCAATCCATCCATTTTCTTCCGTTTATCCGGGTCCAGGTCGGGGGGCAGCCTAGCCAGATGCTTGAACCACCTCACCTGGCACCTTTCAATGTTGGCAAATCAACAGTTTAGCTTTCACGCTCAGCTCCCTCTTTAAGCAGTAGCTTTACTCTCCTGAGTCACCTGATGGTTTGCCAGAATTGCTTTAAGGCCATCCGAAAGTCTTTTTCTATGGCCTCACCAAACTCCTCCCACAACCAAGTTTTTGCTTAGGCCACCGCCCGAGATGTGTTCCGCTTGGCCTGAGGGAACCTGTCAGCTGCCTCTGGAGTCCCACAGGCCAACCAAGCCCGATTAGCTTGGCTCCCTTAACCTCCAGTGACCACCATCTGGTTCGGGGATTACCACCATGACAGGCACCAACTAACTTGCAGTGACAGCTCAGCTCCTTTCTTCACCCGAGTGTCTAGAACATACAGCCGCAGATCTGATGATAATCGATCACTGGGGTGTCCTGGTGCCACATGCACTTAATTAACATCCTTATGTTCAAACACGTTACATGCTGCAAGGTGATTGGTTCTTCGTTATGGACAAACTGTGGTTTGCACAGAAGTTTAATAACAAAACACCACTCAGGTTCAGATCAGGCAGGCCGTTCCTCCCAATCATGCCCCTCCATGTCTCACTGTTATGGCCCACTTGAATGTTGAAGTCTCCCAGTAGGATGGAGTCACCCGATGGCGCACCCTCAAGCACCCTGCCCAGGGACTCCAAGAAGGGTGGGTACTCTGAACTGAACTGGCACATATGTGCAAACAACAGTCAGGACCTGTTCCCTGGCTCGAAGGTGTAGGGAAGCAACCCTCTCATCTACCGGTGAAAACTCCAACGTTTACAGGCAGTAAGCCAACGAGATACAAGAATACCCACTCCAGCTTGCTGCCTCTTGTCCAGCCCCTCTCCAGGATACTGGTTCCAGAGCCTAGGCCATGCATTGAAGTAAACCCAACTATATCTAGCCAGTATCTCTCAACCTTAGCTCAGGCTCCTTCCCCACCAGAGAGGTGACATTCCATGTCCCAGTAGCCAATCTCGTTAGCCGTCTGTCTGCCAGGGCTTCTGCCATTGGCCACCACCCAACAGACACTGCACACAACCCCTATGACCCCTCCTGTGGGTAGTGGGCCAACAGGAAGGCGGGCCCATGTCTCCTCTTCAGGCTGCACCTGGCCAGGCACCACAAGCTAATGCCTGACCACCAGACTCCCTTGAGCTCCCTCCCCAGTCCTGGCTCCAGGGTGGGGCCCTGTAATTTTATCCCAGGCAGGGTAAACAGTTCCCTTGATGTGTTTTCCATAGGGGTTGTCATTATTATTATTAATTTTATTTTACCAGGAAGTCCCATTGAGATTGAAATCTCTTTTACAAGAGAGATCTGGCAGCCATATAAACTCAAAAACATCTTAAAACATCTTACAATACTACAAATACAACATAAAATATAAATCACAACAAATACAAACTATAAAATACCCATAACATAAAACATTAAAAACATTAAGTGCCTTCTGAAAAGAAAAATCCACAAGTCTCTTTCACTGCATTCCTTATTATGCATTTAAATTTACTAGTAGACAGAGGCATGTTTAAATTTAGGTCTTTCTCTTAATTATTCCATGTCCAAAGTCCTCAGTAAGAAAATGCCATTTTCCCCAGATCTGTCCAAACTCTGAGTACATTTTAGAGGGGCATAGCTGGTAACTATTGGAAGTAGGACAGAGAAGGGTACAGAGGTAAAGTGGAAGTTCACATAAAATGGCTTTATAAAGGAAAATGTACCTGTGTTGTTTTTTTTGGAATGGTTAGTGATGGCCAACCCAACAAATCATAAAGAATGCAGTGATGAGTGACAGACTTTGCATTTGTAATAAAAGGTAAAGATGCATGGTACAATAAATCAAGACTCTTTAGAACTGAAGAGCATATATCACCATAATCAATTACAGGCAAAAACATAGCTTCCACAAGTTTTTTCTTAGAATAAGCAGAAAAGCAAGATTTATTTCTAAAGTTAAAACTTCTTTGCTTTGAGCTTTCTAATGAGATTAGAAATGTGTACATTAAAGAAAAGCTTGTCATCTATCTGTATACCCAAATACTTGTAGGCAAAAATAAATAAATTAAAAAAAAACCTTGTAGGCATTACCCTTTCAATATTTTTGCCATAAGATGTAACAATGCTAAGATCATCAAACCCCTGTGGTTGAGCTTTTGAGGAGACCATAAGTTGGGTTTTCTGAACATTTAAAACCAATTTTAAATGCAGCAAAGCTGTTTGTAATGAGTGAAATGCATTCTGAAGTTCTTGCACTGCTTACCCTACAGAAGGAGCATGTGTGTATATAACAGTATCATCAGCATAAAGATGTATTTTTGCTGGAATGTTATTGTACAAATCATTGATAAAAACAGAAACTAAAATAGGTCCCAAAACTTGTCATCTGATGAAGACCGTGGTGTGGCAGGGTGTGGTTCAGGGCACAGCTGCAGGGGAGAGGTGGGGCAGTGGGTTCTGAGAGGGGTATCAGGGATTGATTGTGTGTGTTTTTGTCTTTTTATGCAGTAGCTGGCAGGATGAGGGAGGACTGAGCTGAGCTGAGGTGGATGCCTGCCATGCATGTAAAAGTTACAAAAAAAGAACACAATAAAAAGACAATTGTGACATGTAACCCGGTGTTGCTGTTGTGTGTGTGTGTTTTGGGACTGACTGTAGGCTTTAGTGCTACACATGGAGAGGCTCATTCTGCACCACCTTCGCCCATTGGTGATCTTAGCACTGGACCCCCTGCAGTTTGCCTACCATCCCGGCATCGGGGTGGACGACGCCATCATCTACCTGCTGCACAGATCCCTCTCTCACCTAGAGCAGGTGGGGAACACTGTGAGGGTCATGTTCTTTGACTTCTCCAGTACTTTCAACACCATCTAGCCTGCACTGCTGAGAGGGAGACTGGAGGGAGCCGGAGCGGACAGGCAGCTGACTGCATGCACCATCAACTACCTCACCAACAGACCACAGTATGTGAGGCTCCGTGACTGTGTGTCTGACGTGGTAGTCTGCTGGCATGGTCCTCTCACCATTTCTGTTCAGTCTGTACGCTTTAGAATTCAAGTGCAACTCAGACCATTGCCACCTACATTAGTTCTCAGATGGTGCGGCCATCATTGGATGTGTATCAGACAGGAACAACAAGGAATACAGGGAGGTCATCAGTGACTTTGTCGGCTAGTGTGAGACCAACGCTCATCAAATCAGTGCCAGCAAGATGAAGGAGATGGTCATACACTTCAGGGGGGAGTCACCTCATTCAGCACCGGTGAATATCCAGGGAAAGGATATTGAGACAGTGGTCTCTCACAAGCACCTGGGGGCTCATCTCAACAACAAGCTGGACTAGACTACAAACACAGGCATCCTGTATAAGAGTCGACTCCATTTGCGGAGACTGAGGTCCTTTGGTTTCTGCAGGACTCCTAGTGGCACCATCTGCCAATTTTTATGCAGTAGTCTGCTGGGTGGGTGGGGGGCTGGATGCACCGAAAGGGACAGGAGCAGGATTGACAAACTGGTGTGGAGATCTAGCTCTGTGCTGGGATGTCCTCTGGAGTCTGTGATGGTGGTGGTGAGAGGAGGATGTTAGCAAAGCTGACATCCATTACGGACAACCCCCATCACCCTCTGCATGAGACCGTGGGTGCGCTGAGCAGCTCCTTCAGTCAGAGACTGAAACATCCTCGCTGCAGGAAGGAGCGCTTTCACAGGTCATTCATCCCAACAGCAGTTAGACTGTTTAAGGCATCATGATGTCATGAGTCACTTGGATACTTTACTTTCACTGCCATCACTTATGCATACAGTGCACCTTATACATATATTACATATACATTTATATTTCTCATCGATAGCTGTATTTTATTTTAATTTATTCCATTCTATTTTGTTTTGTTTTATTTATTTTATCCTTAACTGCAGCTCTCATTCTGTTCTTCTCTGTATTGAGCTGCTGTAATGCGCAAATTTCCCTGTCATGGGATCATTAAAGTTTTATCTTATCTTATCTTAAATGGGGGACCTTTGGTTAGCTCAAGAGAATTGCATTTATGGCCCTCTACATAGACAGAATACTCGATAATTTCAAAAACACTTAACAACCTTAGGACCAAAACCAGCGTTAAAAAGTTTTTTCAGCAGCAAGTTATGAGCCACCGAGTCTAGCGCCTTAGAGAGATCCACAAATAAAACAGTCCAGAACACATGAAATCATTTATCACACCTGTGGCAGTAGTAATGGTACTGTGTCCAGTTCTAAAACCAGACTGAAAGTCACTTAGACTATTATTATTAGATAAAGACTGCTTTAACTACAAATTTACCTGATCCAGCAAATACAAAATGCTTGTCAAAGTAACTGACCATGTTGGTTTTGTGCTTTATTTCATTTGAGCCAGCCATGATATGTTCAGGGAGATGTGACGCAACATGTGTAGGAAACATAGATTTCATTTGTTTCGAAAAAGTTGAGGGGCTGTTTAGATTATCTTTGAAAGACTTAAAATAATTTAGATTTTCTAATAATTAAGGTGCACTTGTTTCTTAAGGTTCTAAATATATTCTGGTCAGCTGAAAAAATCTTGCTCTGGTCCAAGCCTTATTTCTTAAATGAATCAATTCTGAAAGACTATTTGAAAACCAACTGATAAAAACCACTGATCCTAAAATCACAGCAGGAGCATGTTTATTACAAATAGATAAAAATATTAAATGAAAATAATCCAAGGCCAATTCAATATCTGGGATCAAAGTAACTCTGTTAACATCATTATAGTACACATGAAGGAAAGCCTAATTAAAACTTTTAAAATTTCTTAAAAATATATAGCAGGGTTTTACATTGAGGATTTTTGCATTTTGTACACAAGCAATTACACAGTGATCTAATTAGATATAATTAGATATAATTTGTTGTAAAGTTTAAAATATAACAAGTTGGGTCAGTGGCATAAACAGCAACACTATATGTTGAAACCAAACCTTAGTAAAGTGTAATGATGCATGAGGCTGTTCCTCAGCTTAGGCCCCATCTTTTTTTTCTTGAACAGCTGTGGTTTCCATATGCTCCGATTGACTATAATTGTTAGTTTCCTGGACAAAGTGTTCAGAGGTTTGCAGGCATTTAATGTACCCTGCAGGCAGAATTAAAAAGCTATCATGAAATCTAATGCTTCCATATAAAAACAACTGAGTGACACACTGTGCACACTTCTATTTACAAAGTAAACACTTGCCTTCATCTCCACAACATCTCATGTTATCCCCAATGGTGAGCAGAATGCAACAAAGGGTTTGATGGATGGCTTGGTTCAGTGTTAGAGAAGTCATTTAGATCATGAAAGTAGACACATTTTTAATGGGGTTTCTTGAAGGATTCAGATTCAATGAATGCACTTAAAAAAAAAACAAGAAAAAAAAATGGTAAAAGCTACACTGCAAAGACAAGGCTGCAACCTCCAAAGGATACACTTCTCTTTCTGGAGTGATCTGACCAGTGATGACACCACAAATGAGTCCCTAAATGAGATTTGTGTTTTGTGGAAACAACAACCAGATGTCTGAGAGAATTTATCTTTCTTTGTGCGTGTTTGCATTCTTATTATCATTATCCATGGTTACAGCATTCCTCTTGGGAATTTTGTTCGGGTTATTTAGTACAAACTTTGGTTCAGAATGAAATATCTCAGCCACTGAAATGCCAACTTTTTTTTTGTTTTGTTACAGCTATCCGTGGTCTTTAGAAGGTATCAACTGACTGAATTAGGTATTTCTCTGTCTCTTTTCTCTAACAGTTTTGATATGTAGAGAAAAAATCTCAACATATTCTGGATGGTTTTCATGAAACTGAACGGATTTACTGTGCCAAAAGGATGAGTCCTGGTGATTTTGGTTATACTTCTGAATTGTTAGAAGGAAATGAACAGGTGTGGCTAATGGCCTTAAAAACAGCTTCATTCCCTTTAGGTAATCCAGCACTTGTTTATTTTCATACCTTTGCAACAACTTTAACTGAATAACTGAATTTTCATCTTGTGGCACCGACAGGCTCAGTTTTAGCTTGTCTGCAGTTTGTTTTGTCTGTAGTTCATGTTCAGACTTGCACTTCAGTTTGTAAAACTGATAATATTACCATCAAGGATGGTAACAATTATAAGCATTAATCTTGCTAAACATCAACAAAAAAATGTCATTGTGAGGATGTTGCAATGCTAACATTAACATTTCGTATCTTTGCACAGTGAAGATGTGTTAAAAAAAAACTCTTTAAACCAGTTTATCAGGACACAGGTAAACAAAGCATAAAGTCATGGTCAGTCATCATCATGCCATAGAAAACACAGTGTAGCATGATGCATAACAAGATACTTCTCTCTGGTACTGTATCAGAGCAACCACTGACTCTATCATGGAAGTATTTACTGCCCATATGGCCAGTGACATGGGGTCAGGCCTTGTGTTTCAAGTGAAACCACAAAGTGTTATAAAAACCATGCATACAGGAATGGATACAAATTCAAGCATTAGCACATTGCTAATTACTATAGTTTCTTTTAATAAATTCTTTCCTGACATATGAGTTCCAGCACTGTAAAAAAGGAAGAATGTTGCATAAGGAAAAAACATTAAAGAATTGCTGCAGACTTTCACCATCAGCTTGGATTCTATGTAATAAATACTATTGCAAGAACTGTAGGATTCACATAGAATGCTGGCCATTTGACTTGAAGCAAAACTACATTTTAGGAAGTCACATATTTTCTTGAACAAAAATAGAAACGTGGCCATCCGAACCATTTGTTTCTGAAGGACTGAACAACCAGACAGGACTGTAAAACCTGTAGAGCGCTATAACCTTTCTGTGGGTAATTTGACATGTTGTTTTGTATGTTGCTGCTTCCAGTTTCCAAAATAAATTCTGATCCCAGCTCCGATCTTGTTCACACTGAAATAACATTTGCAGTGTCACAGTCAAGTCCTCTTTTTATTTATTTCAGGGGTGGGGCAAAATCTTCCCTCATATTTCTTGCCAAAAGAGGCATTTGTTTTCTGTTCCAAATATTACATGATCAGAAGCATTTGGTTATCATGATCCAATTATACCGCCCAGCATTCTGTCTGCTTTGATGCAGAGCAGACCGAGGTTTATCTGATCCTACATATTGGTCCCATGGCGGTTTCTTAGTTGCTTCCCGTAACAAAATACTGCAACGGAGCAAGGTAATTTCTAGCTAGGTTTGCAATTTATTGTGAACATCCAGCGTTACAAGATGCATTGACTATGCATGAAAAGTCACACCAACTGTTGATATTAAGGCCAAAAAAAAATGATTTGTGTAAAACAAAATTTTTAACCTGTCCTACCCAGTGTAGGCAAAAATTTCAAAACAAAAAACTTACTTCACAGTACCTCCTTTACAAAAAAAAAAAAAGCAAAGCGAGGCCACACCCTTTGGTCTATGTCCTATTTGCCAAATTATAGATGATGATAACTCCTAATTCCACATAGGAGTGTGTTTGCAGTAATTTAAAACAAGCCCACGGTGCTGATTTAAATCTCTGTATGTGCGAAGCCCATATACCTGCATGTCTGACACTGCCAGTTTGACAAGAGACAGGTCTGAGGGGATTTCACTATAAAGGCAGGGAACCATGAAATATCTGAGAAGTGCTGGAACCGCTCTCCTCTCCAAATTATAGCCGAATACAGTCTTAGTGGTTGAGGGAAAACGCCTTGGCAGTGCATAAAGGGCTCAGTGTGTGGCTGAAGTGACCATGCAACTCCTGAAAATAAACAGGAATCAAATGGAGTGATTGATCGAATAAATTACCCTCTTCAGCAACCAAGTCTCTCGCATGTGTGCGCACACACGCACACACACACACACACACACACACACACACTGCTGCTCATCAGTTTCAATGACCAGCCTTGCTGAAAAACACACTTATTGGTATTTGCTGCAGTGCACAGGCCAGCTCCAGTTTTGGTAAAAGTTTTCTTTGGTGGTGGTGAGTGGGCAGGGGGGTGCTGGAAGATGGTTATATTAGGGTAAATTAAACAGTATGAGGGTGCAGACTGAAACACCCCCCGCAGAAGATCTTTTGCCTGGTGGTTTCAGACTAATTCGTCATTGTACATTTATGTCGAGTACAACCTTGTTTTTGAAGAGTAATATCTTAGAAGCTTTATCACCCTGAACAGAGTAAAACTATTTAAGACTGGATGTTTTACTTTTACTTATGATAATAGTAATTTATAATATTGCTGTCCTACTAAATTCATAATATAGCTTTACTTCATATTAAAAAAAAGTGTTTGGGAAAATCTTATCTATTTGATTTTGTTTGTGCTGCTGTGTGGATACTCTGCGATGAACATCAGCTGAAGGTGTTGCTTGACTCACCTTTTAACTGCCATTTAAATTTCCAGGCCAATATGGTGTAGAGAGGGCCTGAAATGTAAACCGTCCAATCTGATGAACCGGCTAACCTGTCACAGCCTTTCATGAAACAAAGACAGGAACCCCACACAAGTAAACTCACCCACCCCTCACTGCTCCGCCCCTCCATGCCTACCCCCTCCCTACTGCTTGCATGTGTGGTTTAGTGAAATCTCCTCCTTGTGCTATAGGATAGCCCTGGCCTCTGGGGTAACAAGATAGATGTAAACAACCAATTATTGGATAGACCCTCGTTCACATCCCCTTAACCAGTACAGACGCAGAGGTTCTGGCTTTAATAATTTCTTTCCCTCTGTCTAACATTTGGATGTCTGTCCAAAAAGAAAAAAAAAATCCTACTCATCAACCTCGTGTTGTGCTTGTCTCAGGTCAGTGTGTGCAGCAGTCTTACCAAATACAAGCCACATCCCATTGCTATAACATTGCCATTGCCCTAACACATAGTCTATACAACACACACACACACACATACATCTTGCAATAATCAGCTCAATTAGAGGAGGTCGTGGTGGAGAGTGGCCGAGGCGAGCAGTGGGAGGTTGTGAAAATAGGGGGTTAGCTATTAGGAGAAATATGATCTCTATTCATCAGCAGCTGTAATAATTACCATTTCAGAAACAGATCCTTCTGATCAAACTGATCTGTGGAAACAAGTGGTTTACAAACACTGTCAAGAGCAAGACATCAGACCCCCGTCACTGCCAATACATGGACGAAGTTCTGACTGTGCCAAGCCCATTACAATGAAGATACTTTGAATTTGTAGTCATATTGTTATTGCTTGTTATTGCTTGTTTTAGTCTTATACTTGCTCTCATATATTGTCTCTGCTGCAGTGGCAGCCCACCTTCCTAACTAATAAACTTTGCAACCTATCAGATGCGATCTGAATAAGATAATACAGGCATTTTTAAGAACAGCAAATATCAGCGTGAGCAGGAGCTCAAAAACATTATCTGAACGACTTTTATGTCAAAGATCTGATACCATAGAAACTCTTTTTGGCAGTGATTGCAAAAACGACTGAATACCTATAAGAAGATGTGCTCGTATCAGAGTAACATCCATGGAGACTTATGATGATCCTGAACAGGTGCTCACGTGTAGCCTAAGACCTTGTTTTCATTAAATCTTCAGTGCTGAGATTTAAGCTGAGAACAAGACATTCTACCAAAAAAAAAAAAAAAAAGGAAAAACAGTTCAGTGAGGCACATCATCAGTCTGTAAGGACAAACTGACAAATTATTTGGCTTTACAACATATATCTGAAAGTCCTGAATAACTGCACTGGACTGCTGCGGCTGTAATTGCAGCAGCACTTTCACCACTGGAAGAACCTCTGGGGTGTTTTGGAGTCAATTACAAGGTATTTGGGTGTTTGTGTTAGATGGAGGGAGATGATAAGTTTTATCTGAAATCAGTTTAAAATGCCATGTCAGTCAAACTGTGTTTACAGGCCTCCCAATGTTTTTTTTTACAGTCTGAATTAAATGTGTAAACGCAGGGTTATGTTAAAATATGGCTGCAGATTTATCATCATCATTATTATTATTATTTGTGAATAAAACTTTCATTCATAGTGAAGGTATGGGGTTTTATCATCATGAGCTTTATATGTATATATAAGGGTAAATAGCTTCCTTGCTTTTCTCACTGTCCTCTTCAGGCGATCCTCGTCGGTGCCGGTTCCCTGATGATATCCGTCAGTCAGCCTAATGCCGTAATACTCCGAGAACTCCGCTTGAGGGGAAATTTATTAAACACGAGGCGGAAACAGGGACGAGGTTTTTCTTACAAGGCTCTTCATCTGTGGTGATAAACGAACTTCATAATTGCACTAATAATTTCGGGGGAGAGGCAACTGAAATGCCTCACCGCCTTAGCGAAAAATATTGACAAATGGATGGATGGTCTCTTGATCTGAAGTGAACTCAGACTGTGTAACCTACTTAAATGATTTAACCTGAGCCGATAACAATATTTTAATTTTGCATACTTGAGATTTGCCTGAGGTAGTTACTACAATTTACTATGAGCGACTGCTATTTATTTATTTGCAATTTTTCCCCAAAATATAAAATTGAGGTAGGCCTATCATGAAACTGCGCCTATTAAATAATAATAATAATAATAAATTTTTGCAAACTTCATACCTGATATTTAACAGTCGCCAGCACCTCATTTCTTTCTGGAGTCTCTCAGAGCATTTTAGTGCTGCACAGATAATATCGAGCTATGAGACGAAATCTACTTAAACAGTTCTGCCGGAGGAGAGATAGAAGTGTGTGTGTGTGTGTGTGTGTGTGTGTGTGTGTGTGGTTTTTCAGTGAGCCCTAACAAGTGATGTGACACCGAGTGTGGGTGTACCTGACAATAGTATCACTAATGAAGAGGTCCCATGATGAGGAGATAGAAATCTACCAGCTGGTCAGTCTTTGGTCCAGCGGTCAATAAACACGCACGCATGTCCGCGTGTGTCTGCACCAACTGCAAACCTTGTAACTGATTTTTTTTTTGCGCATGTCAGGCTGCTGCCGGTTTCTTTTAAGTTGCGCCGTTGCTCAATCATTTCAACAAGTACCTCACATACCTCATTATAAAAGTTCATCTTTTTTTACCTCTAAATTCCATTTAACTTTCCTATAACCTCTCCTCTTTATAGCCTTACTCTCAAATCATTTTTAATTTTTCATTATTTAAATGATTTATAGGGGCTTATCTGCAGATGTTATCTTCAAGTCTTCCTCTGAGATTATCTCTGACTTCTGTCTTTCTCTCTTTAACCGTGATGCACTAATCCGTGTGAGTCAGATGTCAGAAATACAAACAGAAATAGTTTTCTCACCGGTGTGCTGGATGATGCCGTTTGTCTTCTCCGCTTATCGCCCGGCAGACTCTCCTTCTTCTCTGCTCTTTGTCCCGCACACTCCACTGCACACACGACCCCTTCATTCCCCCACAAAACGGCTGCACACCTTAAGATTGTTCGCCGTTCTGTGCGCTCCTGCAGCCGCTGCGTCGCCACTCATTTAGATATTCATAATCCTTGTCATCACGTGCGTGCAATTATAATGTAGGTCTATACATTATCACTACACAATTGCAACACAAAGATTTCTTTGGATGTCATAAACAGAGACATGTCATTTCATTTTGTTAACTCTGAAGCTGATATAAACTTGCTATCAGTGTATAAGCTTATTTGAACGTATGATTGTTAGACAGCCTCACATTTTTAAAAATATTTTTGATAAGCTGCTTGTAAAGCAAATAACTTTTCTGAATTTTATTCGAAAGTCTATTTTATTATAATAGATAATATATTATCATTATTTTTTTTATCAGCACAGGTGGTGTTGGTCCACTGTAAGTCCTGTTTAAATCCTCTGTAGCAGAATTAATCTGATTCGCTATTGATTATATTTTAAATTTTTCTTCTCGTCTTTATAAAACAGTGACTGCATGTTTTTGTTAGTTTGTTTTGGCAAAACCCTCTAAACAGTCTATCACTTGTTGACAGTTATTTTACGTCTATGAAATAATGGACTCGCTAACTTTAAAGTTCCACGCATTAAGGAGATCTTGATTGATTTGTGAGAGCTGCCGGGGACATGAAGACAAACTGCAGCAGGATCCGTGCACTCTGGCGCCATCCTTCCCCTGGCTGGGGATCCGCGCAGCGCTTCTGCGTCCACGCTCGCCACAACTCTGCACTCTTTGGTTGCCTGGGTGTCTGTCAAAGTGAAGGGAAAGAAAAAAAACTGTTTTAGAAGGAAAAATCTGAGCAATTCTTCTATTGGTAGGCGGGCTGGTCGTGAAGGGAACAATCGTGTTGATTTTGCCAGGGAGCCACCTCAAAAGCATATCAGGTTACTTTGAGTGACAGCGTAACCATGGCAAATAATTTGACTAAGGCTATTGTCTTATCCTCACCATCCGTGGGTCAGATAACCGACCAATCAGAGTTCATATAATCGCTTGTCTTGCCAGCTTAGAATAATATTATTAAAACGAGCCAGCGAGCCCGGTCTTCGGGAGTAGTTTATGTTGAAACGACATAGAAAAGGTGGAGGAGCAATACGTAACTGAACCAAGGGACAGGTACATA
>JAMQGT020006888.1:0-14141 GCA_024447675.2 Pterophyllum scalare
TTATGTTATGTGACTACTTACTTGGTTCAGTTAGTATTGTTTGTGCGTGTGTGTGTGTGAAAGAATAACATGAGCAAGACAGTTTTTTTTGTATAGCAAGTGTTTTACAAAATGAAAACAATGAAAATATACAGATAAATAAAAATACAATGAAAGAGCAGTATGACGATTAAAAAATATGAAAAAAATGCAGTAAGTGTAGACAAGAAATACAAAACAGATAGTGGTGGCTGATTAAAATTTTTAAAGTTAATACAAAGAAAAAATTATATATATTTTTAAAAAAATTAATATTGGAATGTTGAGGGAAGAGTGGAGATTGACAGATGGATTAGTGCAGCGTATGTAGTTGATGCAGATGCTGTACTGCACTTGTTTTAATAACTTAGGCACAGACTTTGTTGCGCTATGAAGACCTGGCCTCAGAAAACCACAAAACCTTCAAATTCTGGGGCATAGCCATTTAATACTGTCCACTGCCATCTCAAGATACCAACGATATAGTGATGCACTGTGTTTATGTTCCCTAATGTGTACAACAAAGACACAAGCCCAAACATGTCTGACAGTGAGAGCAGCTTATCAGCCTCCGATGATGATTCAGTGGCTGAAAAAGGGATTTACTTCAATAGCACGGAAGGGGTTTGGCTGCAAGAGGCCAGACTTCCAATAAAGCGCAATACTTTGCAAAGTATGTAAGAAAAATTGTTATAGCTAGTAGTGGAAACAAACTGTTTTTACCACTGAAGACAAAGCACCCATTGAGTACAACCAAACTATTGAGGCATGTGAGGAGGAGATACTGGCAGACGGTACGTTAGACTCAGAAGTAAATAAATAACTGAGAGTATTGCTGGAGCGCTGGTAGCACTCTGTATGACAGGAAGAGCAAACAGTGGATGGAAACCACCAGTGTAGTCACATGGTAATAAAAGAGGACTTTAAGCAAGTGACTTAAAAAGCTCAACCTCTAATACAACATTCTAGCTGGGAATTACTTTTTGATATGTGGCAATATTGTGCAGCCTCCCGAAGAGCTGCAAGGTACTTTTAGTTATTGTAAGACTAAAGTGTTAAGCAGTACACTACCCAGGCTATTTCTGTGCTTACATTCGAGTCATGCTTTGTCACTACTGTCACTACAATGCTGCTGCTGCTGCTGGCACCTTGTGGCAATTGATTCACACTTTGCAATTAGGTAGTCTGGTATCAATGGCAGCCACTCATTGGAAAAGAAGGATGGAAATGCCCTTCATTTCCTTTGCATTATTTGGTGCTGCTGCCTGCAAGCTACAATCACTGATAAAACTTTGTTTACAAAGTTTTTTTTCTTTATCATCATAAATGTCATTACTGCAGTTTTATGCAATACCATGGCAAAGGTTTGGAGGCTTTCTCTTCCACCCCTACGCCACATTCTCCTTTCCATATCTTTACATTTTCTGTTTATTTCAGTTAACTCCCATGAGTTTCTTATTTTGGATTGAAGTATCTAAACTAGAATAACAAGCCTGCTGTACATGTCCACCATAGTTATCCTCAACTGGTCAATTTTAGTGTCGATTATCACTGGTTACAAAAAAGAAATAATCTTCAGCAAGGATGAGTACATACAGATAGCATGAAACTGATAATTACTATGGTTTGGACCATAACTCAAAAAAGCAAAGACATGATACGTGCAGTTTTGGACTCATAATTTGTGACTTTTAAGTGAACTCAGTTTAACTCTTCAGGGATTTTAGGGGTTGTTCAGTATCAAAGTCATTAAAGTAGCAGTGATGCCCTTATAAACACTGCAAAACATGGTTCAGTAACCTTAATGTCTAAATGAGTTTCAGTTTAGTAGCAGGGGTGAAGTCTTCCCCTGAGCCATCTGCTTTGTCACTTTAGAATCAAAATGGTAACAGATAACAAACTTCTTTCAGCTGCTCTCTGGGTGGCCACGCACACTTCTGCACCAGATGGAACGTGCAGCTCCTCGAGCATATCCCGTTCTGCCCAGGTGGTTGCTTCCCAGCAGTCACCCATGGCCCGTTCACACCCAAGGCACCATTCCCAGTAGGTGCTATTGCCAAGTCACTGATTCACCTCACCTGCTCTACTCTCAGTGTCCTGGATAAAACTAATTTTGAGTTTTCGTGCCCAGAATCTTAATCTCTATTCGCCAAAACACGTGACCACGAGGTGAGGGCCAGATCAAAGAATTTAGAGAAAAAAAAAATTTAAAAAATGGCTTTGTGGTTCTGCCCCCTCTTCATATTGGTCCAGCAAAGCCGCTGTGTTACTGCAGCCTGTGCACAGAAATGACAGTCAGTTTCATCATCTGTTTCAAGGAGACAATCCTGCTGTCAGATATCACAGAACAGGGCATCATCCCCTCATAGACACATAACAATTGGATAACACAAAGGTTTAGTTTTGATTTCAGTGATTTTTTTTTTTAAGTTGGGCTTATGGGATTATTTACTTCTTATTTTTTACATCAGTCACAGGATTCAGTCACCCACCTTAAAGGTAAAAGTGCAGTGGGGAGAGCATGAAAACAAAAAGACAGGCACAGGGCAATCACGAACAAGTTATTACTGAAATAGTTACAAAATTATAACTTTTCAGTTGAAACATTAATCTTCATAAATACTTGACAAAACGGCCAGACCACAGCAACAATTCGATAGGTGCTCTAGGTTCTCATCCTATCACGTTCGTTGGCAGAAAGAGTTTTGAGCTGTTGTAGTAGACTGATGGTCAAATACATTTTTCTGGAAGGAGTTCTTCAAACACTCAGTTTTCAGTGTTCTAAAACACTCTGTGTGAAAGCCGACTGGTGGGTGAGTAGTTGCGGCAGGTTGCTTGCAAAGACGGTGCTGCACCAGAAAGCCTGTGATTGCATTTCTGGTTTTCACAATTTCACCATCACTCGGTGAACAGTTGTCTCGTGTTTGTGGACGCGTCGACATCCATGCAAACTACTATTAATCACAACATCCTGCTAGTGACTAAAGCAACTGCAAGGCATTCTATGCTTCTTTACAACAAATTTCACACTAGCGACCTTCAGCAACCACTTACCAACCAGTGCATAAGATGGTTAAAGCAGAGGCATGAAAATGAAATTTAACTTAGCTGCTTCTGTTTTAGTATCCTGGTCAAATGCAATATGGTTATAGATTACTGGGATAATTTAATAGAACAGATGTATAATCAATGGCCTTAATGCCACTTCTTTTTTTGTAATGTGACAGAGAAGAAGTCTGCTGTAACAAAGGTCCACTTATAGTTACAAAGGAATGTAATTTTGAGGTTTTATATTGTGTAATTTTTTTTTTTAATTGTCAGTTAGGATAATCCCAATATCCTAAGAACAACAAAAACATCAAAACAGTGTACTTCAGGATGCAGTGCCAGTCTCTGGCTTGGTACAGAACACACTCTGTCTCTATTACTGAAAATGCAGGAGTGGCTGACTTGAGCCAAAGAAGCTCAAGGTAGCATCATAGATTTGACCAGTCAGTCGTGTAGAGCACTAAGTCCTTCATTTACTCCCCGCATTCCCCTGTCTGCCAGCCTCACATCAGTGACCTCCTGTGCACAAAAACATGCTCCCAAACACACAACTCCATGCGCTAAACAAAGTGCAAGCACACAGACATGTTTTATGAAGGAAGTATGTCTGTTCATGTCTTTTTCTCTCTCTTGCTCTCTCTCACATGTGCACAAACACACACACACACACACACACACACACACACACACACACACACAAACACAGAGATCCTTTTTTTTTCCCCAACTCACTCGCTCCACTCCTTCACACACATTATTTTTGCAGCCTTGAAAAGCTAAATGGTGTGAAGTTGAGTGTTGGTCCATCTGTCTCCTAGGTGTTTGGAAAGGATGAGAAAGAGAGTGAACAGTGGGAGGAACAGGGGGTAGAAAGATTGGAAGAAGAAAAAGGAATCGGGGATTGGGGTCAGGTCCATTAATATGAATCATCAGCAGAACCCCACAGTGGATCCATCTGTGGTTGTACACAGCCCAGAAACAATTCACAGCCTTGACAATGGGACATTAATAGGTGAATGGGGATAAAAAAAATATACTTATGCACAGATTCCTAGTTCAAGGTTTCTATTGTGTTACTGTCTTTTCTCCCCCACTATGGTAGTGAATGCAGTGCAAAAATCAATAATCAGTAACTAACCCAAACTAAGACATGGTAGGTTTATGGTAAAAAATTTATTTGGGGTGTGCTGGGTGTACATTTTTGCAGTAAGTTTTAGTCTTATATTGAAGAAAAACACATTGTTATTGCCAGCTGCAATCTCATGACGTCCAACAAGCCAAGAGTTTGAGTTCTCTCTGGGACCACTTTTTTTTTGGTTTACTTTTATTTTAATTTTTGACTTATCCTTTTCTATTGCTGTTTGGTTAGGTTTGGACATAAAAAAAATTACTATATGGTCAGGTAAACATTAAAAAAAATTATTTTGATATACCCTTTCACAATTTTTTTTTTTTACCATATTTCAACTTGCATTTCTCCCATTTGTAACAAGTTTCTCTGACATTTCCTTGGTTATGACAGTTACACATCACTGGTTACCATGGCTATGCATCCTGTGACTGGCAATATCAGCAGAGCACTTTGCCCCATGGTGTCTATTTCAGATGCTAATGGATTCCCAATCATGTTATCAGGCTTCCCCGCTCGATGAAAAATTAAGCAAGAGGTTGTGTGATGCCTATGGGTTTTGCCCGAGTTTTAGTATGTGGCAACGTGTAAATGAGATCCGGGTCTGAATTTGTTCAGCACTTATTTTTGTTCAGGTCTCTGTCATAATCCTTTAGACTGGTACTCAGACTCTTTTACTACAGCAATATGGTGTTGTAATAAGTAGTGCAGTACATAGTTTTGCATTATTCAAATGAAATAAGCAAGGCCTTCCCTTTTCCTCAACTCAGTTCATTTTAAATGAAAGCTCCCTCTGATACACGGTAGAATTCATGGTATCCCCAAACCATTCCACTTGGTATGAAGTTCTTTTCCTGGAATGCTGTATTTAGTTTATGTCAACCATGTCCTGTGTTCTGGTGTCCAAATAATTCAATTTTACACTCATCTGTCCAAAGTACATTATTCTAAATCCTGGTATTCTCTCTGGAAAACTTTAGTCTGGCCTTCATGTTTCTCTTAGAGAGCAAAGGTACTTGCATAGTCTCTTGTGATTGTAGAGGTATGCACTTTCACATCAACAGTAGAAAGACCCTGCTGTAGGCAGGGTGATGACATTTGAGAGTTTTTGGAGATGTCTTTTAGCATCTTGCGGTCTTGCTCTCGGGGTTAACTTGTTGGACAACCAGACCTTGGCATGCTGGCAGTTGTTTCTTGTAGACTGTTTTCCGGACAGTGGAACGACTGATTTAAAATTCTTTTGAGATCTTTTTAAATCCCCTACCTGACTCATTAGCTGCTGCAGTATTCTTTTTGAAGGCCTCAGACAGCTCTTTTGATCTCACCATGGTGTTCACTCTCACTTCAGCAGTTAGGACCACACCAAACTAAGTGCATGGGGTTTAAATAGGGCAAGCCTCCTTCAAAATGCTGAGTAACAATGTTGTAATCATGTGCACCTGATGGGATATGCTGTGTGTGATTTTAGCCATTATACCTGGAAATAAAAGTATGAAATAAATATAAAATGAAATAAATTTATTAGTCAGCAGAGATTGCATTTTCTTTAATAATTACATTTTACAGAAAATTAAAAAAAAATCTTTTCTTCAGTTTTAATTTTAATTTTAGTCTTGTTAGATGGATGCACATGTACAAACTCTCTGCCCTTCAACATGAACTTTTACTGAGAATAATTTAACCCTCATTATACATCTTTCCGGTCAGCCTAACCACAGCCCCATAGCTAGCCCCCAGGTACCAGATCATTATATGTCAGCTAGCCCAACTTCACTAACCCTGCAAACGACACTGCTGTTTTATTTTGTTATAGCAGAACTGTAACGGTAACTGTATTAGCATTTTTGAAATACTTGTTAACTTCCTGCTAAGTTTTAAAACCACTAAATCTTGTAAATCCTCTTTTTCATGGATGCCTGGATATTAAACTTTATTGTAACACCTGGGAGAACAGCCACACCAATCATTTTATTGGAGCTGGAAGAATTTGAACCAATTTTAATTCTTAGTGGTGCCTTAGAGTTTATTTGAATTTGGAAACCAAAGGAGTGTTTGGACTCAGAAACAGCTAATTACGCTAGACTTAACAAGCAGCTTTACAAATGCGCCACCCCCTCCAACTTCCATTTACCAACTTTTTTGGAATATTGTTTTTAAAAAAAAGGCCAGACAGTTGGTGCTGAATAGTCTCCTTTCATGGATACTTTTAACAGCAAATGGTCTTCCTTGAGGCAGAGGTAAATAGCAGGGGAACACACACCTACCCACACATGCACAAGCTCAGATGAATGTCAGTCAGACTGGGTGTTGAATAATTCGGGTATATACTATCGATCTTATACCCAGAAGAGTAGCTGATTTCTACGAGGAGAGTTTTGCATTATACATTTTTTGTTAAACCTTAAGTATGTCTAAAATACATAGAGGCAGAAAATGGAGTCATTAATTTAAAGTAAATATGGCAGTTCTCAGGCACAGAGACGTGAAAAAAAAGAGGATATGGAATAGAGAGGTCTTTTACACTCACTTCCAAAGTAGAACAAGGCGATTAAAAAAGAAAAGAATATTGATAAAATATGTTATTGTCAACTGAGAGTTGAACCATTGTGGTCTAATCAGGGGACTTAGTGGACTAAAATCACCATTAGGGATTTGTGATTATACTTTTGGCCTAGAGAATGAATTAGAGTGAAGTTGTCAAAGTCAACTTTATTGTCAATTCTACAATATGCACAGGACATACACAGGATCGAAATGATGTTTCCCCGACCCAAGGTGTGAAACTAAAAGAATGTGAGCTACAGGTGTGAAAATGTATATTAGATAACAGAACAGATATGAATTGCACAAAATCTAAGTCTCTATATAATTATTGCTATGTCTAAAACTATAAGGTGTCGAATGATCCTTACGTTAAATAGATTATTGCAGTTTTTTGTATAAAAATATATATAAAATATACAGTGCAGGTGAGATGAAATATGAAGCAATGGTCATGGAGGGCAGACAAACATGCACTGAAACATCAGTTTCAACGTTAATGAAATTCACACCACAGATGCATCGAATGAATGAATCTTAGCAACCTTGACGTCAAGCTAAAGGTCAGAGGTCAAGTTTTCCAAAAGTCTTGTGAACACGATAACTTGAGAACGATCTCACCTAGGATGTTCAAATTCACACCATAAATGCATACTGTTCAAGCTAGACCCCAAAACATGCTCGTTCACTGACATTACTAATAACAGCACCCCCCCCCCCAAAAAAAAGAAAAAAAAAAAAAGAAAGTAGTATAATACATTAAATGACATCTTGAGGTACAAGAGGAAAATAATTCAGCTCAAGCTTCAGTCTCCATTATTCTCATCCAAGAGACCTACTCATGCACCAGTTTCTGCTCAACAAGTGTCGCTGTCAAGCAAGAATGACTGTGTGTCTGTGACTCCTCAAGTTGCTAAGTGAGCCATTTATCTAAAGCTGTGCATTTAGAATTCCTTTTTTTAAAATTCAGGCCAGAGTGCTGGTTTTTAGGCAGACAGTACAGATACTGGGTGCCATTTTTGTAATGTGGGCACAATTCCAACTTATTCTGTGTTGCTGAGTTTGCCATTCCCCTCTCTCTTTCTGTGTCTGTATGTGCCCAAGGATGTGGGCGCGCACACACACACACAGACTGTGTGGTTACTGTATGTAGCTGGTAAGCGAGGCTATGTGTAAATTTTAATTTTATTGAGCATGTTTGGGCTGGAATACCTTTCTCTATAGCAAACCTGGACATATCCAGGTCTTTTGTTGTCCTAGACTGGCCTGTGTGAGCTCAGTAGAAAAATTGGGATTCAAATAGAAATAAGTATACATCATCCATTCTGTCCCATTTCAGCCACCAACATTTATAAGAGATGTGAGTTTACTAGCCCTGAAGATATGTTGCATTGCTGCATAAAAGCAAAAAAGAACAAAAAGATGCAGAATGTAGAGTTTTGAACAAGACATGGACTTCCATGTATTTATTTTACGAATTTCAGAGATAAAGCTGTGTACTTATTTTGTGGAGATCAGATTGCTGTGTTTAAGGATTACAGTTTGAATCACCTTTACAAGACTGAACAATTCATGAAGCAACTGATGCAGAGCAAGAATGTACATCTGAACCTTTACTGGCAAAGCTGTAAAGCAGCAAGCTTTACACATCCGGGGATGGAACAGTCAACACTAGTTTTTTGATTTCACACACACACACACACACACACACACACACACACACACACACACACACACACACACACACACACACACACACACTCAAAAAAAACCAAACAAACCCAGAAAGCAATTCTCTGATGGGGGAGTTTATCGAAAGAGTGTTTACTGGACTCTGCTGTGCTAATATGCCTTTAGAAAAAAAAAAAGCATTTATGTACCCAGGTGAACATTAACAAGATGGATCGAGGGCATACGGGAAATCTGGTGCTTCAGTTGAAAAACAAAAGCACACAATTTTGACTTTTCTTCTTGGCTCAGGACAATAGCCGTAATGTCCATGAGACAGCCCAGTTACTCATCTTTGTATGTGAGGTAACAAAAGAGTTTGAGATTAAAGAGGAAGTGATTTGTTCATGGAGGTAGCTGCACACCTGGATAGGTGAGGCATAAATGGGGCAAACTAGTAAATGATGGTTGTCCAAATCTGACAGAAAATTATCAGATTTTTGAAGTGGATACAAGACTGACATAAACCCAGAACTGGAACTTTTGCACCATATTATATTATACCAGGAGGAGGTGTTGTGTTGTTGATGTTGCAACTAAAATAGTTAACTTCATCAGGGCAAGAGCACTGAATCACAGATAGTTTGCTGCACTTTTGAAGGTGAATGAGACTGAATATGGTTACCACACAGCTGTCAGGTGGCTCAGCCTGGGCAAAGTGCTAAAAATTGTATGGGACCTGAGAGCAGAAATTCAAGAGTTTTGTGAAAAGCAAGGCAAGGACATTCCAGAACTCTCAGATGCAGAATGGAAGCTAGATCTTGCATTTGCTATCGATGTGACTGATCTTCAAATTTCCACCTCAAACACTGAACCTGAGTTTAATGCACATGTTTAAGCCCAACAGACGTCTCTCTTTGAGATTTCTCCTACTGATTAAAAAAAAAAACTAAGAAAAACTGCAGATGATGTAAACTATAAGCAAAATAGCAATAGCAGTTTGCATAAAGATAAAAGTCTGAAATATTGCAAAGACATGTATCATGATCTGTAGGAAATGCAGACTGAATGTTGTGTAGAGGATCAAATGCAAACGTGCTGAGGCAGGCAGAGGTGAACTTAAAGTGAGCTGTTTATTATAAAACTATTTGCAGAATCCAAAAGTTAAACAAAGGTTCAAAAGGGGAACCTTGGAAACCATGAACTACAAAGAAACACAAGCTGGGAATGAGAAACGCAGGCTAGGGGAACAGGAATGGGAACAGAAACAGACACTGACAAAGGATGAGGGAAGACAGCGACTATATGTACACAGAAGGGTGACTAGGGAAGTGGAGACAGCAGAGGGGAACTAGATACAGCTGAACTGAATTACAGAAGGCTAGACAAGACAGCAAAACTAGAAACAAAGCACCAGGAACAATTAACTCACAAAGAGGAAGTAAAACAACTGAACAGGGAAAACAGGCACCTGAATGAACTTACACAGGAGGGTTGACACAAGAGGATGGAACATGGAGAGAACTAAATTCTAAAGCTACAAGGGATCAGGAACATCAATCACCCACCCCTGAAAAATAAGTTTGAACATCCTGATAAGTCAGTTGTGTGTATGAAAAACTAGTCCAGCACCAGGCTGTATAAGGTGCTGTTAATGTTGGTCTTGGTGTTTGTAATGCTTCCTGTAAAGCTGTATGAGGCTTGCATTATTAAAGTGTGGTGCATATAGGCAAGTATAGCCTATTCTGGTTAACGCATGTTTTTCAGAACTTTGATTGGTTTTGGACAGGCTGGGTCCACCTGATTTTCTCTGTCCCAACCACAGTTTGATGTCTGCCAATGCTTGAGGTCACCGCTGTGATTAAATCAAATCAATAAAAAAACACTGTGCCTGGAAAAGAGTTTGATCACTGCACTTGCACCACTGCAATAAGGCCATGTTTTTGACTAAATTTAATACCAACTTATCAAAAAGAGGGATTGCAATGTCAATCCTGCCCTGAAACATTAAGCCTCTGAAATATGGCATCCTGTTGTTTTAAATAGCAAGTTTGCTGTTTAATAAATTGGACACTGATGGATCAGTGCCTTTTATATATATGGATATTTCTTTACCTCAATTGTTTTCACTGATTGGGAAGTACTGAAAAAAAGCATTTTGAGGAGGTACATTACTGAAAAGTCTGACAACCACTGATTTTGCATATGAAGACAGGGGTGTGTACCATTCTCTTTTAACAGCAAAGTCATCAGCAGTGCCAGTCGCTCTTTTAGAATTAATTGCAGTGCCACTACCAAGATGAAGCTTCTGCTCTAGAGCTTATGATCACTGAAAGGACATAGCTCCAAACTCCTCATCAGAGGCGACTGAGTCACTGAAATGTCATTAGTTCATGTATGAATGATGATATTTCTGATGCCCAGATGGTTCAGCATCATTTTCTGGGCTGAGTCACAAACTATGATGCTTGGCTCATTTCTAAGTTTGCTCTCAACTTCCTTAATTAGTAAGTCTCCAACAGCAAGCATTAACGATGACACTGGTTCTGCCAGCATTAGAGTACTGACTGGTTGATTTCAGTGTGCCCCACAAAAAAAAAAAGAAAAGAAAAGAAAAAAAAAAAAGACTTTGGCCTTGCGCTGAGATACTGCCACAAGAGGGTCTGAGATGGGCGTGATCCAAATCTTCAGGTCTGGTGCAGTGTAAAGGTTAGTGGGTTCTGTTTCAACTCTGAATAATTTGAATTTGTTATAGAGACTGCTTCTACTTTGCATTACTCTCCAAAAATGGTGGTTTTCTTTATTTATGACCGGGATTTCAAAGAGTTTTAGGTCCTTAACCCAGCTATTTGCTATAACTGAAATTATCACCAAATATCAACCAAGACCCCATCCCCCACCCCTCAAAATAAATAAATAAAAAAAAAATTACTTAATAACAAGGGATTCCAATTTGAAATTCAGTAATTACATTACAGATACTAATCCCAGTGATGCTCCATTGCTTCTACAATTTGGTGGTTGACTTGTTTGTCTCTTATCTGGAGTTTAATGGATGGTTGACATCAATTTCAAAGGTGGAAGCCACTTAGTAGTAAAAGCTGTGAGCAGGCAGTCACCCGCAACTGTCAGTGAAGTAATGCAACTCCTGGACACTCAAAAGTTTAGCTAGCCAACTTACTTAGCTGACACTTAGATTACAGGAGACTGGTGGATGACTTTGTGGAATGGTGCCAGCTGAACCAACTGCTGCTGAACACATCGAAGACTAAGGAGACTGGCTGTGGACCATCCCCACAGCCAGTCTCTATTGGGGGGATTGATGGGGAGATTGTGTGGACCTACAAGTACTGCGGTCTGCGGCTGGATGACGAACTGGACTGGTCAGTGTGCACAGACATACTGTACAGGAAGGGGCAGAGCCGACTTTATTTCCTCAGGAGATCCAGGGTCCTCCGACATTGCTGCAGAAAACTGCTGCGGTTCTACCAATCTGAAGCTGCCAGCCTTCTCTCTCTAGGCGATGGTGCTGCTGGGGAGGCAGCATGCAGGAAGAGAGCCGTGCTGAGGCTGGATGAGCTGGTCAGGCGGGACTGGGTCAATGGTTGGCGTGGAGCTGGACTCTCTGACTACAAGTGGCAGAGAGAAGGATACTGGACAAACCGCTCTGTAGCATGGACAATAGACCGTCGCAACCATTACACACCAGTATGATGGAACACAGGAGTCGGTTGCAGTGGAAGGCTGCTCATCAAAGAAGTGCTCGACAGGCAAGATTTAAAAAAATCATTTGTTCCAAGAGCCATCCGACTTTTTAATGCTTCACTTGGGGGGCAGATTCATCCTAATCATCATCACATATGTTGATATTTGGCACTGTATAAATAAGACACTTTATCACATTTACTACTATATTCTCACTGCATTGCTCACATCTACCTATGCACATTTGTATATGAATATTGCACTACAAAATCATTCATATCCTGTATTCTTTATTTTGTTTTACTTGTTTTGAAGCACTCACCCTCTACATCTTAGTATAGTTATTATAATAGTAAAATTTGTATAGTTGAGCCCATTTGTAGTTTGTATTGTTCATATAGTTCTATAATTTATTCCTAATCTCGTTCTTTCCTTTGCATGTTGAGCTCCTTGATGCCCTAATTTCCTTCCCGTCGATCAAGTATTCTATCTACTAGAATTTGCTAGCATTGGGCCGCAAAGGCTTTACTTCGAACATGGGACTTGAATCCCAAAACAAAGGGATGCAAAGGATTAAGGTAAATAAAAATCATGAACTTGGGATCAAGATCTTCCGAGGCAAAAGTTTCATGTATCATCTCCATTTCCTTTTGTTTGCCACACATTATCTAACTAAACTAGATGAAGAAAATGCCATAATGTCCTATAGATACTTCTCGCACATATCCGTTGCTCAAGTCTCCTTTGTACATTTACTTGCTTCCTTTGTTCAATCAAGCATCGAACCAGCAAGTACTGTCCAGGTTTGGATGATACACAAAGATTATGACTTGACAGTGATGTGCACCCAGGCTCATTTAAATCCCTGTTGGATCAGACGTGGTGAAACATCTGCGCTGTTGCCGAAGCTGTCGAAGCTATTGTCCTCCAGACTATATTCAAATTGACCTCCAACCCCCGGGGTAGTGTATGGGATGCGAGCTATCTCATTTCTCTAGCCACACCACCTCACATAAATTCACTCAAACACCCTATCGCCATACCATCTGCTTTTCTTTCTTCTTATTATGATTTTAGTCTAATAAAGAGAGGCATTGGTTAGCTAACAAAATATACTTTGATCCCCCTGCAGCAACACCCATGCCTCAACAACAACAATGGACATATGCACACAAACACCCTCACACACACACGCACGCACACACATGCACGCATAATTCACCAAGTCTTCCCTTGCCTTAGCCTTTCACCATCTCATTGGTAGCTTTTCTAATTTGTTGTGTAAGTGTCTTGAGGCAAGGAGAGCTGGGGTGTCCTTGCACATATAGTATATGCTCCATCAAATACACACCAAATGTCACATTGCAAACCACACAAGTCACCGTCACCGTTGCACACAAATCAACAAGCTTGCTCATGCTGCTTTCCTTTGGTGAATCCACCATCAAGTGTCTTGAAATGGCCTCCTCCATCCACTTAGCTTGTTATAGTTGTTGAGATGCATTGATGACATGTACTAGTCTCCTATTCTTATGTGGAAATAGTATAATGAGTACAAGTTTTAAGGTCTGGAGATTGGTTGATGGGTTGACAGGCTGGTGTAGAGTATGAATACTTACATGAGAGGAGAGCAAATGCGAAGGTGCAATGCCTTCAACAACGTCGACAGACAGGTTTATCATTCAAGGAAATACTATCACATGGAAGGTCAAGTAGCTTATTTACTTGCTATGGGCCAACAGTGAATAAAAACTGATATTTTAAATAAAATTGATGGGTATTTTTACTGCAAAAACCAAATACAAAATTAGTACACGTGAATGCAAATAAAACAAAATGTAATAATTTTCAAATCTTATAAACTAGTCTGCCTTCTAAAAACAAACACATAAAACATAAATGTTGAGCAAAATGTATAACTCAAAGAAGCAAAATCACAAAAATCATATTAAATATGATGGCATAACACGTCTCAAAGGTGACAGGGCCATGTCATTGTGCAGCATCTTCTCTTCTTTCGAGCAAATAAGTG
>JAMQGT020006891.1:2500-12286 GCA_024447675.2 Pterophyllum scalare
AACTTCACTCTGATCCCGAGTCCTGCAGACTGACTGCAGCACACTTCCTGTTCTGGTATTTGTTCGCCACCCAGTGGTTACATTTGGAAAATGGCACTTTACCCATGTTTTTTTAATGTGCCAGGGGCCATTTTGAGCCGCACGGCGGTGTTACCGCACGCCTGACTGGCGTGAGTAATGTGCGAGACATAAACAAGAAAAAGAAAGAAAAAAGCAAACAAACAGAAGCTTGGATTTGATGGATGAGCCTGCAGCCGAAACAGCAAAACGCGCCGCTCCACTAAAGCAATTTAACTGTGAGAATAATCTAAATCCCGCTGTGATTTAGCATTATTTACAATTTAATAACGTGTCTGTGACTCTCCAAGCAGGTTCCCCGCTAATGTTTGTCTTTTCTGAAGCTGTTAGGCTTTCTGTAACCATGTACACTCAACAATGGGCACGCTTCATTCAACACCGAGCTGACTGCAACAGTCTGTCAGGCGTGTGGCTGCAGCTGGTCAAATTAGAGACACTGTCCATGTTTTTGTGATCTGTCCGATATTAGAGCCCAGAGGAGACGACCCACCGGATGTCACATCTGCCCTACAGATGTGGTGTTTGTCCACTTTACCGTATTTTATTATTATTATTTTATTTTTTATAAAAGTCCTGTAGAAAGTGCTTAAAAACGATACGCTGTGGTTTTTATGGAAAAAAAATATTCTCTGGGATGTTTTGTTGCACATTAATAACCTTATAAATGCTTTAAATCTGCTGGGATCCATGACGGAGTGTCTGAATAAACAGCGTCTAATCTAACCCCATAAAATAAAAAAAATTCAGTTCATTTGAACCGCATTTAAAAGAATCAGCACTGATGAGCAACAGTTTAAGCTTCCCACTCTGCTCCTGCTGTTCCAAACTTTTCCCCGTTGGTTTCCTAAACTTGTCCGGTCCCTCTTGTTTCAAACCAATTAATGAGGCGGCTAAACTCACTAATTGGCTACTTAATTGGCTCCTGTCACAGCGCGCGCTGCTTCCGCTGGCTTTCAGCGCACCGCCACCCCCCTCTTCTTCTTCTTCTTCTTCTTCTTCTTCTCCCAGACATCACAATCCCACCTTGTCACAACGATTTAGGGTCAGTCTCTCACAGGAAGGTTGCTTTCGCGGAGGACCCCTCCCCCGCCCACCCCCGCCACCTCTGGATCCCCCCTCTATCAGTATCTCCCTCCCACTCTATCTCGGTGTTTTATGTCTGCGTCACAACAAGTCGGTCGAGAGCGAGAGGCAGGGATGATGGCGTCTCTGGCGGCTTGATTCCGGTGCTGCTCTGACAAACCCGCCTTAATAGCATCAGTAGGTGGTGACGGAGAGGGGGGAGAGAGCAAAAGCGACGGGAACATGACGAAACGGCACCGCGGAGGACGGACAAACTAGACTGAGAGACGGACGGACAGTCAGTCCCCCCCTCCTCCTCCTCCTCCTCCTCCTCCTCCTCGCTGACGGCTTGACTGACACACACAGGCGCTTGGCACAGACAGGGACATACATGCACATTATCCACTTTTTGCAAACACGCAGGCTGCGCATCCGAGCTGGCAGTAATTGGGCAGCGGAGACCCACAGCAGATGAGGGCATTTCAGGTCCAGCCTGTCCAGGAATCACTGTGACCCCGACGGAAAGGAGTTCGACTTGACAGGTACCCTTCACCGGCCAGCTTTCAGTGAAATTTGCCCGATTTCCCTCCGATTCACAAAAGGCTACATACACTGTAATGCATCCTGCGTCTGTCTTGACTTGAGTGCATGCACTGGAACAAATGCTCAATGTGCAGAGATAATGCCTGCAGAGTCATTTCATGCATCTATTCAAGTTTTTAAGATGTTGGAAGAGGGGAAGACGGCAGCAAAGTGCAGGGCAGATGCTTCAAGTAGCTGCACTGTGATCTTTGCTCATTCAGTCAAACTGTATTGCAGTAGTCATCATGCAGTGTTTTTTTTTTCCTCCTCTGTGTGTGTATGTGTGTGTTTGATGTGTGCAGTAATCATTTGTCTTGCTCTCTGGTTGTGTACTCACTCTCATCTTTCACTGTGGTGGATACAGGCTGTCGCTATGCTCTAGTCTAAAAGGAGGAGGATGGTGGGGGGATTTTAACCCCTTTGCACTGAAGCCCGCCTGTCTCAGAGGAAGCCGAAATGCCGGGGCCATAAACCCCTCTGTCAGCAATGGCAGCAAAGTATTCAGCGAATAAATCGGATTTCCATTTCACATGAGCCCTGCTCTCTCTCCCCTCTCTGTCTCTTTCCTCAGGATGGGGGGAGTAAGTGAAGGAGATGATGTGTTGGCTCGATGGAGTGATGGACTACTGTACCTCGGCAATGTGAAAAGAGTAAGTGCATGTAGGTGTGTGTGTGTGTGTGTGTGAGACTGAGAGACTTTTGAGTGTGCGTATGCAGCAGCATGTGTGCGAGTGTGTCTGGCTGGATTTGAAAAGACTTCCATTTAGTTTTGTCAATCATTCCGCTCACCTGCTATCTCCTTCTCAGGTAGATGGAGTCAAGCAATGTTGTCTGGTGAGATTTGAGGACAACTCTGAGTTCTGGGTGCTGAGAAAGGACATTCACTCGTGTAAGAACCCCCCCCCCTCCCCCCGCCTGTGGCAAGAAGGGCAAATAGCTGCCTGCTGAGAGAACTTTGTATTTCTTGGGTTAAAAATGCATCTAGTTGGAGCTTTTGAACACAGAGCTGCTCGGATGAACTCAGAAAAGGTGTCTGCTTCCACTCTCAGATTTTGCTGGAGAACGCTCGTCTGATTTGTTCCTCTCGTGAGCTTAAAAGTTACGATTTTGTGCCTTTTCTCTCTCGATCGCTCAATTTTTCTGTCAAAGAAAAACGCAGAAAAGAAATTTCAGTCACGTTCAAGGTTATGATACTGAGTGCACCGAGTATTCTGATGGGGCCATGTTGAGATGTAATTGGTATATTAGAGTCTATTTATGAATTTATTAGTCTAATGACTCCTCGGGGAGGTAGCATCCCCACTCCACCCAACATCAAGAGAAAGGGGAAGCTGGCCGCTTGTTAGGACCGGGCTGGATATCCGCTCGTCAAATGAAGTGAAATCTGAAAGGGTGCAGGAGACACTGAAATCAATGAGGTGGCAAGGATGTGAATCAATATACATAAATTAATGCTGTTGACTGCTCGCTCTCTCACATTTACTTCCTCCCCTCCCCTGCTTCTCTCTGTCTTTTTCTGTTTGCCTCAGTTGCCGCTGGAGTGGAAGAAGTTTGCTGTATTTGTGACGCTCCGCCTCTTAAAGAACCCCTCATAAATTGTCTTAAATGTCGCCACGGTAAGGGAGCACACCTCATCATGCGCTGTCAGATGGTGGTTCTCCACCAGTTCCTGTGCTGACCTTGAACATTTGACACATTATGGTAAATAAAAGTGCCACTGTTAAAAATAAAATCACATATCATAAAGGAGAACCACTAGTTATTGCACCTGCATCCAAAACAGAGGGAGAGTGAGGAAATAGAAACCTTCATGGACGCAAACACCACAAGAAGTCTGCTCTTGGGCTCGTTGCTAATTTAAATATCCCTCACAGACACGTTTTAAGAAATGGAAATACTAATTTGCTGAATAATAATTTGCAGCTAATTTGATAATTGCATAGTTAAGCAATCCTAAGATTACATCATCTCTTTCTGCCTCGCTGAAAAATACATATTAAGAAACGTTCTTAAAAGTTTAAAGGCTGGATACAAGATGTTTCCTACTCTGCTGAGAGCGAACGCTTCAGGTGTCTTCGTCACACGTCTTTGTTCTGCTTTGAGTTTTGTCAGCATGCATCTCCTTTCAGATTCACAGGGATTTGTAGGCAGCATAGGAACCTACCAGTAACGTGCAATTGGGAATTCTGCTGGTTTTACAAGCCTTAAAATCTTGGCAGCTGGCCCTCCACCCCGGAGATACAGGGGAGTCTTCAAGTTAGCACTCAAATTTTCCCACTTCATGGGATTTCTGAAAGTAGCAGTCTAGCGTCGACCTCCACACACGGATACTCTGCACAGTGAAGGTCGCACATTTTAGTGTTTTACTCTATTTGGACTTTAAAACTGTTCGATATTAAAGTGCAGGTGAGAGGAAGTTTTAAGAATGTCGGCAGTGACAGCAAATCTTACCGTCGTGTCTTCCGAGCTCTGTCATGCATACGAGCTTTCCGACAGTTTGTTTTGAGGGAAAAGCAGACAAACACATTCGCCACGTTTCTCTCTCTAAATGCAAATAGCATAAGTGAAATGTTTTGCATGCAGCTGAAACAAACTGGCACTAAACATGGAGCTGCTCTGTCATTATCGTCACTCCGGCTGTGTGTCTTGTAAACACGAATTAAACGCTCTGCCTCCTCCTCCCATTACAGGTTATCATCCCGAGTGTCACACGCCAACCATCGAACCGGAAGCTGACAGCGATTCGTGGATATGTCGGCAATGTGTCTTTGCAGTCGCAACCAAGGTCAGGCCGCTAATCTCTTCGTTTCACACTCTGGGGGGTGGGGGGAGCAAAAAAAACATTAAATGTGTAATATAGGAGAAATCCAGTCAAATACATCAAGCTGTGCTGCCGCTGCCCCGTTGTGTATGGCAGGTAATGGGTTTATTCGAGGCAAAAGCACACTAATTCTCTCAGTATTGACTTCAATATTAGATGTTCTACATTGTGTCAGAGAAATCAGGAACAATCAATAGTTATGAAGATGAAAAACTACACTGGAGTCGAGAAAAGTACATTTAAAGTCAATCAATCACATGTGCTCCAGTTCTGTAGACGCGAGACGAGAAGGCGCTCGCTTAATTGTCCATCGGTCAGCGTCCATATCTCATTGTCCAGACTTCCGCTTCCGCGGACGCTATCTCTCACGGCTGACCTACAACAAAATGAAACGAACTGCCTTCTCGCCATCGCATGTGATCCGTCTCCTGCGCTGCTCTGACATGACAGTGATTTGAGAGGTCGCCAACCAATCAGTTCTGTCCTCACATTGTGTTCGCAGAGAGGGGGGGCCCTCAAACGGGGGCGCTTTGCTCGGCTCATGCAGTTCATGAAACTTCGGCTGCCCTATCAGCTGTCATCTCTGGACTGGGACCCGCAGCACCTGACCAATCAGCAGCAGTGTTACTGCTACTGTGCCGGACCTGGAGAGTGAGTGACACTGCAGAGGCCAGTTTTAAGTTTGACTGTACACTTTGCGTATGCTCCTGAAAGTTTCTCATTCTCTCACAAAGCTTGAGCTCAGATATCTCAAAGGCGTTATGGATTATTTATAAAGTGCATGCAGCTCGTCTGACGTGTGTCAGACGGGCGAAGCTCGCGCTCTTACAGCTTCTTTTTCTGATGGAAGCGTACATGAGTGAAATTCTGTGTATCAAACATCAGGTCAGATGAGTAATCAATAAAATAAAAGCACTCCCAGCTTTTTTTTAAATGCGCTCTCTGTGTTCGGGTACCTCAAGGAGAATAAAGCAAACCCCCGCCTGCCATGTGAGCAGTGGCACCGCGAGACACCGCTTATGAAACGTGAATTGTCAGCTGCTGCCATCCCTTCGATGATGCATAGATACAAAGCTGTTGGACACGTTTGTTCATTCATTCATTCATCTGCTGTTTCTTTCTTGTTACTGGGCTGCAGGTGGAACCTGAAGATGTTGCAGTGTGGCAGCTGTGGGCAGTGGTTCCACGAGGCCTGCACGCAGTGTCTAACCAAGCCAGTGCTGTATGGGGACAGGTACATTACAGTGTCACTGCAGCATCCTGACAACAGACTCACAACCGGTGCAGCTAACACATGACAGTGTTTACATGTTAAAATGTGCTCTTTTTTTAACCTTCCCCGGGACCATGTTTATTAGACTTTTATGGGACTAATACTTGGGGGTAAAAGTACATGAATTCTGATAATTACTGCAGATGTCACAAATACACAATACATTTTGTGGACTTAATCACAGTAAAGTAATGATACACATTTTAACAAATACTGAAAATGCTAAATTGTCATAAATAATACCTCAACCACAAATTCAGTCAAAATATTTGAAACTTAAATGAATGATAAGAATATAAATTAAGAAAAACGAAGGAAGACATGTTTACTCCTCTTTGTCTTTGCTGATCTGATGATAAACAAACAGTCAGCATCAATATTGTCATGACGATTAGTCGGGCCCTGTAATTGGCTATTTTCTCATGTGATGTCAGTCGGTAATTTGAAGCTTAGCTTTGTTCATAGTTTCTTCCTTATTACTGCTCATCAAATATTATTTACTTTGTTAGGTACAATATATACAAGATATGAAATTATATTATTATATTCTGGGTGATTATTTTGTTGTTCTAATCATCTGATGAATGATTGTCAGAAATAACACACACACACACACACACAGCTCCTCACTCTATATTTACTTTACAATATATAAATAGAGAAAAGCGGCACATTTAAGAAGCAAACAGTAAATATTTTTATTTTAATTAGATAAACAACAAACTATGACTGCACTGTCAATATTATGAATCAGCTGATTGTCTGTCTGTTTCAGATTAACAGATAGAGTTGTCTACGTGACAGCTTCGCTTGTCAGAGAAGTGCCTTAATTAGCTTCAGACTAAATTATTAGTGTGCCTGTTAATGCACTCGGTGACTCGCTCTACAAGGACAACAGCTCGTTACACACTGAGAGCAAAGGGACGGTGACAGACACCAGGCAGGCGTATCACCTCACAGCTATTAGTTCAGATGTGATGCTGGGTGGATATGCAAGCTGCTGATCACAGTGCAGTTTCATAGGCTGCATCCCATGCATGTAATAAAATGTGTCCATCCATTAAGCTATTATTGTCATTAACCATCTGTGTTAGCCAACTGGGTTTCACACCCGTCCTGACACTGTGGAACCGCCAAACCTGTCGCAGGAGGAGAGGGGGAAAAAAAGGAGGGATTAGATTTAGACTGACAGGCGGGGAGAGCGAGGCTGGATTGGTACAACATCTGCTGAGCAGGTGATGGAGGAAGAGTGAAGACTGAGTTCACAGTTGGAATAGTAAGCATGTGCTGCTGTCACACCATGTCTGCGCTTCATCTTACCCACTGACCTTCATGCATATAGAAGGACAGATGCACACAGTGTTGTTCTGGTATCAGTTGAGTTTCAGGGTCACTCGGGGCAGAATGTTATTATAGTGAGAAAGATACACCTGTCCCTATATTTCCAGCTCTGGTTGATTTATATGATAAAATGTCTAGAGAAGATATTTATAGGCAGCAAGGAAGGTAAAAAGGTGGAAAAACTGAAGATTTTTGTCCTAGATTGTTGGAAAGAGGACATAAATGTATTCAACGACAGGCAGAATATTCAAGAAAAAGCTAAAAGTTAAAACAGGGCAGGGATCCAAAAAGGAGTGCGAGGAAGGCAAACATGCAGTTTGACAGCTGACAAGGGGAAGGCAGGCGTACATATAGCACACTGAGAGGGCAGGGCAGACAATCACCAAGCAGGGTGAGGGATACGAGCAGGAAGTAAAACCACAGAAAGGCAGCAAGAAAGCAAAACTTCAAAGTAAAACAGGACACAGAAGCTAGGAGAGCATGAAATGTCCAAGTTTTGGCCCATGTTTCAATGGTAAGCAGCCCTCTGAATATGTACCGCATCCCTGAACGTCACTCACTTCTGTGCTGGGCCGAGCCGCCCTGCTGCAGGTACCTGCTGCACAGACTCATCGAGGGAAGGAGAGCTGCTGCGATGCCCGTCTGATTTCCTGCTTTCTTCTCTTCAGGTTTTACCAGTTCCAGTGCTCAGTATGTACGAAGGGCCCGGAGACGATCCAGAGACTCCCCATGACTTGGTGATTTTGGGATTTTGACTGTAACGTATTTATTGACATGTTATAACAGTAGTTATGGAGCAGAAAACTGATTTTAAAGGACATTCCACCTATTTTTGTTAATCAGTTCTGCTTCACACGGACTTAATCAAAATTAAATAAATTAATATAAATGAATAAGATCATGAAATCGATTGTATTTATCCACGTTTTTTTTTAATTAATTAATTAATTTTTTTATTTCACCTGTGTCTTCCTAACTGACCCTTACTTTCTTTGAAATTCAGGGTGGATTTGGCTCATTTAGTGCTCTACCATCTCTCGCTGTGCTGCAAGAGGAAATACTTTGATTTTGACCATGAAATCCTGTCCTTCACCAATGAGAATTGGGACTCGTTGCTGCTCGGCGCGGTATTGATATTTCCCTGTTTCAGGACCATGATGAAATAATGTGAAATGCTGCCAGGCTTTTTTTTTTTTTTACATTTGAGACTTAAAGCCTATTAACCAACATTAAAGTAAAATTAAAGTGAAAAATGTATGACCTCTGTGTAAGCTTAAAGGAGAACACCAAGTTAAAAACTCAGTGTTGCTCTGGGGCAGTGGTGAGAGACCCTGTTTGGCCGACAGAGGCCAGATTAACTGCAGTCCTCTCCACCACCACATGCCGGCATTACCAGTTTGAACTGGTTAGCCGCTGCTCTGAGCTGCAGCTTCGTCTGCTTGGAGCCGACAAACTGTTTTTAACACTTTTAGTGAACTTTTATCTTAGAGTTTTATATAAAAGTATTTTTCTTTTTAATCTTTTTTCTTTTAATCTGAAAGTTTAGCTACTATATTTCAAGCATGCACTCATCTCTTTCTCCTTTTTTATTTGGTTTATTTTACATTTTTAGTCTCTTTTATATTTGGGGAACATCAGCTATTTTCTGACATTTATAAAGTTTGACACATTAACAGTGGACACTGCCACGGGTGAATCTCATATTCGCTGATGAAACATTAGACTGATATTTGGCTACTTTGAGCCGTTCATTTGAACTTTATCGTTTTCACTAAATTTTCAACTGTTTGCAAACAGACTTTCTACTTTTTATGCTTCACTTATAAAACAGGCCTTCCAGTCCTTTTAGAGAACTGCTTCAGCTCTGTATCTAATACACACACATACATTGTATTTCAGTTGTTTACTCAAAGTAAACTATTTTTACTTCTGTCTCAGTAGATACCCAGTAGATACCAATGTTTAACATTTGTCCAATATTGGCTACATGCTGATATCTGCCTAGTATATCTGTTTCAACTGTTTATGCAGTATTTTAGCCCAGTATGTCCTCTGCTTTCAGCTCACTAGCTCAGTGCAGTCCAGTTGTTTATTGAGTACTTTTAGACATCCAGTTCAAACCTTTATTGCTTCAAATGTTTGAGTTCACTGTGTTTGTTATTTAAACTGTAAATTGTTATTATTTAACTTATTAGGGCTTATTAGGTGGTGCAGTGGTTAGTGCTGCTGTCTCACAGTTAGACTAAAATCTAGAAGGCCTGGGTTCGATTCCACCGTGGCCCAGGCCTCTCCCACAGTCCAAAGACATGCTCTTACTGGGGTTAGGTTAAGTGACCACTCTAAACTGCCCATAGGTGTGAGTGAGGTTGTCTGTCTCTCTGTGCCGGCCCTGCGACAGGCTGGTGACCTGTACAGGTGTACCCTGCCTCTTGCCCTATGTCAGCTGGGATAGGCTCCAGCCCCCCCATGACCCTGAACAGGATAAGTAGAAGTGAATGGATGGATGGATTGTTATTATTTAACTTATTACAAAACTTCAGTAACTGTAACCATGCTAATTTGTCCCACTCAGGAGTTTTTTTCTTTGTATTTCACTACGATATCCTCATTAATCCTGCTGGGGGACAAA
>JAMQGT020006892.1:0-76155 GCA_024447675.2 Pterophyllum scalare
CCCCCTCCTAAGCAGTCACTCATCTCTCAGTAACATTTGTAAACATGAAAGAGCTTTGACAAAAAGCCTTTAAACTAGCATGCTAGAATAAACAGGAAGGAGTTCCCTGTCTCTGAGGTTTTGGGTTCTCCTTTAAGTTCTTAGCATTTCATTTGAAATGTGCAGCAGGGGTTTTTAGCCACGTAGCTGAAGTAGTTAACACCATCGCTGCTGTCAGCGAGTGTAAAAGAAAATGATTGGATGCATTAGAGGTTTTCTGTCTGATGGTCGCCCGCTGTGTAAACACCGCTTTGATTTTTCATTCCTGTCCGTCCTCCAGCTCTCTGACACGCCGAGGCAAGACCGCTGTCACAATCTCCTCAACGCTCTGAACTCCCACAAGGACAGGTAAGTCAGTGCATATGATGAGAAGAATAAACACCAAGCACACACGGCTGGATTGATGAGCAGCACTTTATGAATAGTGGGGTCTTCTCAGTGCACTGAAGGTAGTGACGTTTGGCATGCGGGTCAGAGCTGGCGAGGTTGCGTACGGAGCAGTTAGATCAGTTAAAAGTTTAAAACTTTCTGATGCCTGTTTTAGCTTGTTGAACAGGAATTGTCGGTATTAAATTGTTAAAACAGTCTTGAAGTTAATGTGAATTAATTTTCTTTGAATTTTGAAAAAATAAAGAGGAACCTCGCAGTCAAAAAAACAGCGACTTCCTGCAGGCAGCGTCTGCTCTAATTACACAGTCACTACCTTTGAAATGTCTCATTTTTCATCAGGAGAGTGTGTGCATTGCGTTACACAACTTAAAGCTTAATGTTGACATCAAAGAGGGCTACTAAACACACACACACACGGTAGAGTTTAAGAACCAGCGTGAGACATGTTGTTTCTCCCTTGTTGTCCAGGTTTGTCTCTGGAAAGGAGATCAAGAAGAAAAAGTGTCTTTTTGGGCTCCAGGTTCGAGCTCCTCCACCGCTCACGTCCGATTCGTCGCCGCTCATCACTGACCCACCGATCAACATCACGCACCGGAGAAGGTCAGAGTAAGGACAGTGTCTCTCATTATCTCAGTGAGAGCTGTGAGATTCCCACAGGGCGTATAGTCATTATGCATGAACAATTAACTTAGGAATCAAAAGACTGCAATTTTCATATACCAGCACAAATATCAGTGTCTCAATATTTTCCTAAAAGAGCAGAAAGCTCCCCTGCGTGCTCTTGTGTGATTATCTATCCCAGTATGTGTGTGTGTGTGTGCACATGCATATGCACGTGTCCTGTAGATTTCATAGACATCATAAATCATTTTTAGTACTTAGCCGGTGCGTATTGAGGCTGAATTACAATGGAATCATTTGCAGAGTGGAGCAGTCTTGATGGGAACGATTTTCATTTCACAAAACCACCACATGATTTATGAAACAAAAATTTAAGATTTAGCTGAACAGAATCCAGAGATGTATTTTAGACATTTGGCACTTTTGCCCGTTGGTTACTTAAATATCTGCAAACTGCAAATGTCCACTGGTCAGACACCAGGCTTGTTGGCTCAACTGGTATTTTGTCATACAAGTGAACAGGGATTACTCAGAAGGCCTCATGGTGTGTTCATTTTAGGAGACATCGTTTGTCAGCTCAGAGAGGGAGTAAAGAAAGTAAACAGTAAAGAAGACGGATGGACGTTTGAGACCTCTGAATGGAGAGTTTGCTCCGTTACAGCCGACAGTGGTCATCAGTCGGTCAGTTTATAGAGATAAGATAAAACTTTAATGATCCCACGACGGGAAATGTGCGTATTATAGCAGCTCAGGCACAGAGAAGGAGGATGAAATAACATAGAGAACACTGTACACATAAAATATGCATAAAATATTTATCAATGCAATAGGAGAAGATTGCTCAGTAGCACCAGGCCAGAGATAAGAGAATGCAACAGCTGATATATAATCAGTTTTTTTAACCCTGATTTTGAGGGGAGAAATCTCTATAAATAGCTTTCTGCATATGAATGAATTATAGGCAAGGGATAAAATTTCTAGTAACGGGGGCTTTCAGGACTAGTGGTCTGCTTGCAGTCCGAATTTGTCAAAATGTGCTCTCTAAACCTTCTGCTATCATCTGGCAGCAATTTAGCTTTTTTAATAGTAAACAATAACCAACTGACTGAGCAGGAAGTCTTGGCCAAGTTATCCGCTGGGTACACCCAAAGCAAATCTTTTCACTGGAATAAAAGCCCTAAAATATGGTACCATCCGAGGTAGTGGTGCCTCTGTGTCCGTCACAGATACGGGCAGTATCCTGAAGAATGCTCACCGGATCTTTGACGGATACGTTTTGGAGATTTCTCCGTAAACAGAGAAGATTGGACACTGAAAAATCCAAACTCTGAATGAACATCGGTTAAATATGCGGATAATATCCATGTAAACATCTGTGACAGATCTGACCTTCCCGTATTCTCTCTGGAAACATTATGGACATGTGGCAGATCCATAAAGTTGTATGCTGCTGGATCATTCCGGATACAGGCCCTTTTCGTCCAGCGTCCTTGTGTCCTTGCGTCCTAGCTGTTAGCAGATCAGCTCAACGCTTAAGGTTGTTATAGATATTAAAATGTGGCTCTCTTGAGCGAAGTAGTGCTGCTGACTGGCTGGAGGAGGTGGGGCGTCCTCGAACGCTGAGCAAAGGCCAGCGATGCCAACGCGCTGCACGCGCAGACGTGCACGCGCGATGCACGCGCAGCGTGCACGCTCCTCAGGAGCTGATTTCTAAACATTTAATGGATCCTGAAGAGCCTAACGGCACCGTCAGGTCATCATTCCTTTAGATATAAAAAAATGATCTGAATCTCTGTTGCCTCCAGTAAAAACATGATAACGATGTGTCTTTATGACTTGTATTTGTTGTGTGTCCACTTATGCATTTTCTTGTGCAACATAACATTTAGCTGCTTTATACATAATTCATAAATCAGCTCTAATTGTGTTGCATGGGAAAAATGTAAAGTGGATGTTTCTGTGGGTTAATCTGAGAAAAAAACATAAAGATTTTATGAGCTATAAAAAGCATAAACATTTACTCTAATTCTTTTTTATATGTGCACTCTCTTTTGTGACCCAAACTGAACTGAGCTCTAAAATTAATGCCACGGTTTTCTTTAAACTGCCCCCCCCTTACAAAACACTGCAAACAGATTCTTATTGAATCCCAGCTTGCACACCAGAAATATTAAAGTTATATGTGCAGATTGTTATGCTACGTCTCCCCAGAATATAAACCTTTTCTATATTAACGCTTCATAAGATATCCTCCTCACAACAAGACGTCAGCTTTATACCCTCTCATAATCCACTGACCAGATTGCCGTGCTATTTGCTAAGAAAAAAAAAAAACATGCTATGAGGAGGATAAATCTCTTCATTTTAATGAGTATTTGGTCTTCTCTTTATCATGGCCCTTAGGACAAAAATCACATTTCAATTCGTAGGACTGCTAAAGTTCTAATTATAGTATAATGACAAGGATGTGCTGCCCGGGCATGCGAGCGTGCAGTGGAGATTTCATCCTTTGGGTTTCAGACCCAAAAGCCTTGTTTTAATAAACAAGGTCAGTTTTAAACAGGTGGAAAAGACAGGAGAAGATGATTGCCAGACAAATGATGTTCAGGGCTCGTCCGTGCTAACGGTGTGTCACTAATATTCTGTCATCTCTCCTCCTCTGCGTTGCACTGCAGTAAAAGCTCAGCGTCTGTGTTTATGCTTGTATTCTCATTTAGGTGTGTTTTTTTATGCCCACTTTAGCCCGCTGTCACTGCCCTGCCAGAGGAGAGCGGGGGGGCCGGAGTCACGTAAATCAAAGCGTCGCATCATGGAGACACAGGTCAGTGCCTCTGTCTTCAACTCTGGGGATGGGGGGGGGGATGGGGAGCAGGGGGGGGGGTCTGTTCCACAAAACCTCTCTGATATTTTCTCCATTTTTTTTATGCAGGCAGGTAAACAGCTCTCTGCGATCCAAATAACCTGTCAGTCAGGAGCTGTGATGAAGGTTCATTTCGCAGTCGAGATCAGTCTGTGTCTTTTTACAGCCGGTGCAGCTCAGTGCCTCCTGTTTTTCTCTCCTTTTCGCTGTATGTCGAAAGCCTCCTGATGCTTTATAGTCTGCTGTTCACGTAAAGCTCGCACGTGAGCGATGAAGTGTGGTGTATTTGGCTCAGTTAAAATGCATAATTTAAATCCAATCTTGGCTGCTCGTGTATTTCATCAACACCTGCAGTTCAGCGCCACATTTATCTTGATCATCAAATCCAATTCCCAGCGGACCTCACTGAAACAAGGAACATCGCATGTGGTGGTTACTATTTTTACACGGCATTCTTACAGTGCTCGCTGTACTTGGTCCTCCTACACATCACTCTGATCCACGTACGTGCACATACAGTAATCCTGGAACAATACGCTCCAAGGAGCACTCGTTTCCACTCCGGCACATCCAGGCCCCATTGTGCCCCGTTTGATTGATGCTAATCTCCGTCCGTCTTGGAGGAGCAGCTTCTTTGTACTGTGGGAAGTGAGATGGGAAGGAATGCTGATATGCGTAGCCTGGGATCACTTCCAAGTGCACTTTGCAGTCAATTACAGTTTGGCCAGGTGGTGCTGGCACCTTGACAGTCCAGCACTGACAGAGCACATCCATTTAAAGGCACAGATGTCGACTAAGGCCACTGAATAATAATCCCATCCTAATAGTAATGCTAGAGAAGGGAATGATAATGGGCTCACTCCGGTGCTATGTGTCACAGTCCAGTGATGAGAAATCTTTAGGTGGCATCCTCCTAGATGATGCCTCCAGTGATTGATGGCTCTGATGATCCTCTGATGTTTTTACTTGTCATGGGTCGTGAGTCGCCGGAGAGCAGCACTGCGAGATGTGCTACGGAATGATGCGTTTAAGCGGGACATCCTACTGCTGTGTCTGATGAGCCTTGATGATGTGGCATCCTGTTATTTATTTGGATTTAAGGTTATATCTGCCCATTTTTGCCATCAGGCAGTGCAAGAAAGTAGAATTCCAGCTATTCTGTATCTCTAAGAATAGCAAAAAGTATTCAAAATAGATATCCGCTCAGTTTTAAAGTGCTTTCACTCTGGTTTTCAGTGTGCTTAGCTGCCTCTAGACGTATCTGTCATGAAACAGAACGTTCCCCGTGCAGAATCGGCTAAATGCATGAGCGAGCACGGAGGTGTGAGTGCTCCATTGACCCCTGTGATGTTGGCATCCAGACACGAGCTGATCTGTGTGTGTCTTCTGTGCCCAGGCTTGTCCACCCCCAGTAGCTGCCAACCCTATTGAGCTACTGCCATGTTGCCATGGCTACATGGGCGGGGCCAGCCTTTATAACTCCAGGAAGTCAGAGGAGGAGCTTAGCCTGAGGTAAGAGCTGTTGCACCGTTTTGTTGCTGCTCAGGTAAATTATTAATGGATGTGATGAGAGTTTAAGGCTTACTTCACCTCTGTAAGAAGTAATATACATAATAATAATAATAATGATAGTAATCTTACCCATCTGGATTGTTATTGGTTTAAAGTTAGCATTGTGCTCAGGCTGGAGAGGTTGTCCTAGTCAATGGTTACCAACCCCAGATTTTATGCATATAAAACAAAAGTTCTGAACAGTGAAACCAAAGTGTTAAATCTGCATTCTTTATCGTGGCTGGTTGCATAAATATGTCCAGTTTTATAGACGTTTATGGGCAAACAACTGTTAGGACCAGATGGGTTTATGGTCTCTCTGAACACAACACAGTGCTCATCCTGTACATTATTGTTCCTATCAGAGTCAAGAAGAAGGGCAAAGCAGGTTATAATGTAACTTGTTACTAAGGTCAATATACAAGTTCACTCTACGCTACCAACCTGGCGTACACCTGCAGGAGTTCTGGGAGATGCAGAAAAATGATCTCAACAGCCAATTAAAGAAGGTTTGAATGAATCTGAGCAGAGAACTAAACAGTTAACTGAAGCAATGGAGTCACAGTGCTGAAGGCTCAGTGACCGATAACCGTGCTTCACTAAAAGAATGACCAACAGTTGAAAACTGAAGCCAAAATTATGCATAAACAAAATTAAGAGTAGCTAGCTAAAATAAATAATCGTTTTTGATAAAAGTATACAATTAAGCTGTTTGGTAACAGTATTGATTAAGAAATAGCAAAATATGGATGTATGTAAATATGGATTAATAGTTATTAGCTAAACATAGTGAAGAAACAGTTGAAATACATAAAAAATGATGAAAACAAAGTCATGTTTAATAGTTGAAAGGAAAATTAAAAGTATAGATAAATAATTGTCATTAACGTACATAACAGTATGAATATTCTGAGCATGACGGGTAATCAGGAAAGATGTCAGGTTGAAATAGTCAAATTTAGCGAAAAATAACAGAAATTCTTAAAGCTAAATGAGCTCAGCTGGACGTGATGAGTAGGAAGGTTTCTGAGCCCGTCAAGCATACCTTTGGGGAGTGCTCGGGTCAGCTGAAAGGCACTGGTCCCAATTGTTCCCAGTTCAGGGCCTCACAGATGAAGATCCAGATTAGAAAATCTGTGAGGAACCCATCGAGAAAGCTCAGCTCCATCAAATGCTTCTGGCAGCAGAAGTCTCAGTGGCAGATAAACTCGAACAAAAACAAACTCTTAGGTGTGTGTGTGTGTGTGTGTGTGTGTGTGTGTGTGTTTCAGGTGAATTGAGTCTTTAAAATGAAATCCTTTCCTGCTGTTTTTGAACGCAGCTGGATGAAAATGAGGTTTTGTTGCAAACACTGTGTCTGCGTCCCCTCCACAGCTCTCCTCCCAAACGGATGTATGCCCTCTACCACACCACCTACAATGGAAACACAACACTCTCCAGGAGCCTCCATCACTACAACAGGTCTCTCTCATTTATCTTCCTCATCTTGGGTGACATTTATATAGTAGCAGCCCGTGGCCGACTGCTGGCAACTTCAAAATATAAATACAAATCCTGAAAGCAGAGAAGTGATGTCACATGAAAAAGGATCCACCCCCTTCCTGCTTTCTTCGTTTTTTGCATATTTGTCAAACTTAAATATTTTAACATTACACAAAGATAAACTAAGTAAATGCTAAGTGCAGTTTTTAAATGATAATTTCATTTATTAAGGGGAAAAGCTATCCAACCCTACCTGTGTGAAAGAGTAATTGCCCGTCTTGTTAAATCATGAATTAACTGTGATTAGCACATTCTCAGAAAGATGGGTTTAATTTCAGCAGCCGCCTGATCACTGCAGACCTGCTGAATCGAGAAATGAGTGAAATAGAAGCTGTCTGACAAAGTGAAGCAGACTCGAAGGTCTCAGACAGCGGCACATCATCTCGATCTAAAGAAGCAGCTGGAGAACACAGTCTCTGACATCTATCAGTCTGAAAGGGTCACAGAGACATTTCTCAGGCTTTGGGAGAGAACCACGGCGAGAGCCGTTATCCACACATGGAGAGAACCTGGAAGGGTGGGGAGCCTTCCCAGGAGCACACTGACGACTCATCCAGGAGGTCACGGAAGAACCCAGAACAGCATCTAAAGAACTGCAGGCCTCACTTGGCTCAGCTAAGGTCAGAGTTCACGATTCAACGATCAGAAATAGACCAGGCAAAAATGGCCTCCGAAGAGGAAACCACTGCTGACCGACAAGAACACAAAAGCTCGTCTCGCGTCTGCCAACAAGCATCTGGACGATCCCCGAGACTTCTGGGAAAATATTCAGTCAGAAGCTGACCTTTGGACTCTAACCAGACTGAGATGCTTTGACCTGGAAAACCCTCCAATGTGGCTGAATTCAAACAGTTCTGCAGAGAAGAGCGGGGCAGACTTCCTCCACAGTGATGAGGAAGACTCACTGCCGGGTTTAGGGGCAGTTACTTTTTCAGGCAGGGTTTGAAAGCTGTTTTCCCTTAATACATGAAATCATCATTTATAAACAGCTTTGTGTATTTACTGTATCTTTGTTAAATATTTAAATTAGTTTTGATGATCTGAAACATGAAAGTGTGACAAATATACAAAAAACTAAGAAATCAGGAAGGTGGGAATCCTTTTCACAGCACTGTAGTGATATCTTGATCTAAAATGACATAAATAATTTAAAAGGAAACATTTTGTCCATTTATAATTTCTAAATTGTTCACAGTTCTGTGATAAAACAGTCGGTGCCATCTCGAAACGTATAATTCGTTCATGTCTCCGTTATAAGGATATTAAATTTGTGATGAGGTTGTAATCAAAAGTTATTTAAATATTACCCAGGTGCAGAATTCTTTATAGTAATATCATTTTCATTGAGTTTCCTGAGCTTAAACCTACAATAATTGATTGATTAATTAATTACTGTTGTTAAATTTTGGCCCCTTTGAAGCAGCAGCAGGTTTTTTATATAGTTCTTGTGCTGAGAATGAATCTGATGCACCGCACAGGGAATCTTTTAATATTCAGTTTGTATCCATAGTTGAGATTTTGATTTTAAGTTCACAAGTTAAAAAATATAAATCTCTTGCTCACAAAACTCCAGAAGCTACTATAAAACCCAGTAACAGAATAAAATCATGCTGGTCTTAGCCAACTGGTAATTTTCATAATGACTGATTTCATACCTGTAATTAATTTTCATTTTTATTGCGAGGGTACGTATTCAGATCTTTAGCTGCCAATTTGTCTGTTTGTCCGGTTTCCTCGCAGATGTCTGATTGGATAAAATAACAAAGTGATTCTTATAGAATCACCAAAAGGTCAAAGGTTAACTTTGCTGTGATGTAATGTTTCTGATCGAGTCTTGCATTCAGGATTCAGTGCCATAATTTAGGCACAGAAAAAGGGGGATTGCAATAAATTTTCACAAATACCGCAGGAAGCAAGACTGATGAGAAAACCAAAAGAGTTCCAAATATTGATACATTATTAGTTACAATTTTCAATCTCTTTTCTCCTCTCCTTGTTTCCCAGCACGGAGGACAACTGCAGGTTACCACCGACATACTTCCCGTACCCCCTCAACTCCAACAGTAGCCATCACCACCACCATCTCCATCAGCACCACCACCACAGCCACCAACACAACCACCAACATCAACACCAGGTGGGGCAGAAGCAGATGGAGCCCCTCATCCTACGTGACCTAACGCCTTATCAGGCTGGCATGGGTGCAGGAGGTGGTGGTGGTGGAGGAGGGGGAGGTGGAGGTGGAGGAGGTGGCGGTGGAGGAGTGGGAATGGGAGTGGGAGGTGGGGACGGGACAGTGGGCAGGAACTGGGGAGGAGGGGAGGCGGTGAGGATCCTGGCGAGACGAGTCACGCCGGACGGGAAGGTGCAGTACCTGGTGGAGTGGGAGAACGTGAGTGTGTACTGAGACGGAGAGAGCGAACCGAGACACGATGACTGTTTCGCAGCTGCCGCAGAACTGCTGCGTGCGTAATACGTGGCAGCGTTTAAAGTACAAACGAAACAAAAGGAAAAAAAATCTACACGTTGCAAATCCAGGTTGCTCTCATAGGATCACCTCTATTCTACTTCATTATAACCTCACTACTTGTTACTAAATGTCCCTCTTTGCTAGTGTTTCTCTGATATTTGTACTGTTAACTTTGGAATATGCCTTTGCATTTATCATCTTTTACAGTGATGAGGGAAAGTGTCTAAACCTCCCGATGATTTGTGTGTGTTTGGGCCACATTTAATGTTAATAATAGTCATCATGTAATTAAAGACAGCGCTTGAAACGAAATATCTGAAATTTATGGAGCAGAAAAAAATAAGAACTACTATACTTCTTTTTTTAGTTTTGTGTTGAAGCCTAGTTGACATGAAAGAGTAGAGAAAGAGGAGCTGACCTACATCTGTCCTGAGCTCATTCATTTAAATGTTTGCTCTTTATTTTGTGGGTTTATGGCTCAGTGTTTGGCACTGTTTGTGTCGGCTGTAGCTCCATATTTAATGACACCTCTCTCTTCTCACCTAGCCATCAGTAAGATGCCCTCCTAGTTAAAAGACAAACACTACACCACAAAGTCAGCTTGATGTGGATTATATAGCAGAACAATTTGAAATTAAAATAATTTTAAGAATGACTGGAAATGTGCAGCACACCAGGTTGAAAAAGTACTAATGTGATCATAAGCAAGAATTTGATGACTGACTTGTTAAATGATGGTGAGAGGACCAGAAACTAGAAACTAATTTTGCAAAAAAGTGAAAATCATTTTCCAGACCTTACCTCCCCGGTAAGGTGTATGCCTGGGTGCTGGAAGGGAGGGTCTCTCCATTCGTCGAGCCTTGGATTCAAGAGGAAGAGTAGAGCTGGACCAGCTCTTTACCCTCGAGGATATTCAAGTGGACCAGTCTAGATGTGGCTTATGGACTTTTGTAGAAGGCATGCGCTCCCCGGGGCATCCTGTGGGGGGCACTGGAGGAGTACGGGGTGTCATTCAGTCCCTGTACAACCGCAGCGAGAGCTTGGTCCGTATAGCCGGCAATAAGTCGGACTCGTTTCCTGTGGGCTGCCCTTTGTCACCGATTCTGTGCATAATTTTTATGGGCAGAATTTCTAGGCGTAGCCATGTGGCCGACAGCTTCCATCATGGTGGCCTCAGAGTCTCTGCTCTGCTTTTTGCAGATGATGCGGTCAAGTCATGGCCTCCAGCTCACAGTGGAACGGTTTGCAGCCGAGGGTTAAAGATGCAGGTATGACAATTAGCACCTCTAAGTCTGAGACCATGGTCCTCAGCTGGAAAAGGGTGGAGTTCACAAATGAGGGGAGAAGGTAGCGGGAGATTGACAGACGGATTGGGGCTGCAGCTGCAGAGATGCAGATGCTGCACTGTTGTGGTGAAGAGAGAGCTGGGTGTAAAAGCGACGCCGTCGATTCTACGTCCCTACCCTCACCTACGGTCATGAGCTTTGGTAGTAACCGAAAGAACGAGATTGCGGATAGAAGCGGCAGAAATGAGCTTCTTCGGAAGGGTGGCTGACCTCTCCCTTAGAGACAGGGTGAGGAGTGGAGTCATTCGGGAGGGGCTCAAAGATCAAACATCGAAAGGAGCCAGTTGAGGTGGTTCGGGCATCTGACTAGGATGCCTCCTGGGCGCCTTTTGGGTGAGGTGATCCAGGCACCTGGAGGAGACCCCGGGGCAGACCCAATACACGCTGGAGAGATCATATCTCTCGGCTGACCTGGGAACGCCTCGGTGTTCGCCCGGATGAGCTGGTGGAGGTGGCTGGGGAGAGGGAGGTCTGGGCTTCTCTAATTAGGCTGCTGCCCCAGCGACCCGGCCCCGGATAAATGGAAGAAAATGGATGGATGGATGAAATAATAATACTTTTTTGACTATAGTGATCCTGCCTGAACTGTATTTTAATATTATAGTCAGTATGATATGATGATGATTCGTTAGTTTGAAAATACAGTGAATATTACATGTTTTTTTTTCTGTAAGCTGGTGAAACATAATTCTTTTTTATATATGAGGACTAGAATCACTAAACTGACACAGAGCGCGCACTTAGAATAAAGTTTTCACATTTAATTACAAAACCAATACAAAATGCTGTGACACTGCGTAAAACAGAATGCAATGATCTCATAAACCGATATTTTAGTACAACAAATAAAACATATCGAATGTTTAAACCGGGACATTTTACTATTTCATGAAAAATATTCAATCGTTTTTAATTTGATGGCAGCAACACGTCTGAAAAAAGTTGGAATGGGGCAACTAAAGGCTAAATAAGTGCTACTAAAAAGAGCAGGAGGAAGATTTTACAGGTAATCAGGTCAGCGACGTGATCGCGTATAAAAAGAGCATCTTAGAGAGGCAGAGTTTCTCTGGAGTAAAGATGGGCAGAGGTTCATCAGTCTGCAAAAAACTGCATTTACAAGTTGTGGAGCAATTTCAGAATAAAGTACCTCAAAGTGAAAATGTGAAGACTGTGAATTTCTCCTCATCTACAGAACAGAAGACCATCAGATAATGACGGGAATCTGGAGGAATCTAAATCAATACTGGATACTCGGCGATCTTCGGCTCCTCAGGCGGCACTGCATTAAAACAGGCAGGAGTCTGTCATGGAAATCACTGCAGAAACGACTGCGAGCACAGCTCACTGTGCCACCCGCAAATGCAGGTTAAAGCTGCATCATCCAAAGAAGAAGCCGTGAACATGATCCAGAAACTCTGCCGTCTTCTCCGGGCCACAGCTCATTTAAAATGGATCGAGGCAAAGTGGAAGGCTGTGGTCAGATGGTTTAAAAATGCCAAATTCTTTTTGGAAAACATGGACGCCAAGTCCTTGGCACTAAAGAGGAGATCATCTGGCTTGCTATGAGCGCTCAGTTCATGAGCGTGCATCTCTGATGGTATGGGGGTGCATTAGTGCCTACGGAATTGGCCGCTTGCGCATCTAGGACACCATCAATGCTGAAAGGTGTACACAGGTTAGAGAGCAGCATTTGCTCCCATCCCGGTGACGTCTGGTTGATGGAGGGCTTATTTTAGCAAAATGATGCTAAACAGCAAACTGCATCGCTTCCAGCGTTGTAGCAGGAGAGTCGCTGCAGTTCAGACCTTTCACCAGCTGGAACCACGGTAACAGTGGTAACAACAAGTTGAATCCTCCGATGTTTTCTGTGCTCTACTGCGAATAAAATACAGGTTTATGAGGTTTACCGATCATTGCATTCTGTTTTCATTTTCATTTTTCCGAGCCCCCCGACATTTTTGGAATCGGGTTTGAACTTCCTCGCAAATATTTATCAAGTTATTACCAGCACTTGTTATTTATATCCGAGAAAGGAGCCAGAAGCCGGCGTCAGCTTTCACGTTTCGAACGGCTCGTTCATCAACTCGCGGTTAATGTTCACGCCGAGTTCTGCGAGAAAATTAGCCCGGAGAGTTATCGGAGATGGCTGTATGACAGGCGGGTGGAGGCTGCTGGCTGTGCAGCAACCTTTTAATGGACAGAGTCACACAGACGGGCGTATATTTTGTGGGGGGGAGTTTAATGCGTCATTGAACAGCAGGTGCTTTATTGAAGGACTTGACTTTGGCTCCACAAACAACAAATTCTCTGGAGGTTTTCATCTTTTTTCTCATGGCAGTATGTTAATAAGCGATTGTATACATGTTATTATGGGGATACTTATTTGTTACGTTAGATTTTGTCATACATAATTTACATTTAGACTACTGTTATGTCTTAGAAATAGGAGCCACAAGAGGGCTTTTGTTTTATAGATAGAATTATATATTCACAATATATGATTGCTATGATGGAATAACTTTATTTTATTTATTTTGATGTGGTTGCATAGTGCCTATATAGGTTGTGTACCTGCCGATTGGTCTGCTGGACTGGGTCACTGCAAAACACGTGAAGGCTCCTTATCAAAGCTGCAGCACGTCAGAGGTTTGGGGCTCCTCTGAAGATTCGTTCCTGTTTTCCTGTTACGTAAAATGCAGCTGATCAATAATGTTATCTGTGACATAATAACGGATCATTAATAATTTCTGTTCTATAAAAGGATACCTACGTAGAAGTACGGAGGTCGGTTGTGTCACTCCGATCTTCCAGCAGCATCTACGTGAATATTCCATTAAAAATCATAACTAATTTATGACGAATGATTCCATTGATCCCCAGCTGTCATCTGCAGCATATGTTCAGTTATTATACTGAAGAAAACTTGGACGAGTCAGAGGGACCCCAATCCATCGCTGAGGAGAGTTTTTAATCAGCACAGGACTGTGGTGTTACTGTACATTCCAAACTACCGAAAAATATATGTACACACTTTTAAAGTCATCGCAGTGGAACTTCTTTTTTATTTGTCTTGGTTAAATGTCATAAAGATCAGCTGAAGGTGCAGCCACCCCAATGCTGTTCACAACAATGCAGGTGAAGTAAGACTCTCGTCATACTCCAAGCAGGGACCAACAGTCTGCGGTTTAAAGGGAAAGCGAGGCTGAGGCCTGAGCGCTCGCGTCCCGTCTACAGAAAGGAGTTCATGGAGGTGAAGAGGAGGTGCTGGAAGTTGGATTTTATCTTTGTGCAAACAGGTTACATAAATCTAGAAAACTGTAGTGCGAGTTTCAGAGTTTATATTTTATACAGAGGTTTATTTCAGCAATCTGTTCGAGGAAACGTGCACAACACGCACATCCGTGAGCTCCCTCTTTGAAAGAAGGACTGCGTTACAGGTTTGGTTGAAAAAACAAAAGACTAGTGCAACGTTTATGCAGCTCCAATGATGCAAAATGCTCAGATTTTATTTAAACAGCAACCTCTTTGTTATATTAGCTCCAGTAAGACAATGTTGCATTGCAATTCTCATCCTCCTCAGTGACTATTTGACTGTAGTTGATTAGGGAGGAGTGTGTCGAACCTTTCTAGGCGATGGTGATGAATGTATTTGTGTGTTTTCTATGGTATATCTATACCCGTCAAGTGCTCGTTATAGGTTGTACTCTTGGTGGAACTCAACCAGATTAGTTTAAAACAAAACAGGAGGAAGTAAATCCATCTGCATCGAAGGAAAACGTTTATTTTGGGGAGCGGTGGTCTTCTTTTTCGGATTAGTGGTCAAGTCCAAGTTCAGTTTGATGTATTTTTGGAGAAATTACATTTGTACATGTATACTCTGCGTTGATACACCTAATATGTAACAAGAATAATAAAAAAAGTTTCACCTCACACACTCTGTTGCACATTCTCTACCAGGTGTGTTAAAAATATGATCTCATTTAGCCTGTTAGGTGACATCATCGTTTCAGATGCCAAAGAGGTTCAGGTTTAAAATTTAAGATGGCTCATCCTCGGCCTCAGGACCAGCGTGTGTCAACTTATCCTCAATTACAAGATCCACCTTAGCTTTTCCAGACTTTTAAACCCCTTAAATATCTTTCGTTGGAGGGAAACGAGCACAATTCCATCTTTTTTTTATTGATCTAAAGGTCGTCACCGAGAGTCCAGAGGGTGCTGGTGTATCTGGTTCCATGTTAAATGTGTGCTTTTGATCAACAGGTGTAAACACATGCGCCCTTTCAAATGCTTTATTTAGGAGTTCACTCAGATTCCGACCAGTTCAACCCAGTGAACCCAGTATAACGTGTATGTATTCTAACCACGTTGGTCAAGTGTGTGTAGTTATGAAATACAGATATTAAATAGGGATAGAGTGAGAGGAACACATGCACAGAAAAACTTTAACAGTCAAATGCATTTGATTAATTGGTCATCAGTGTGACCACCTCTATTAAAGCAGAGCTGTTGGCAGTTTGCTATCTGGAGCATTCAGGTGTGTGCTGACACAATTCCACAATATTCCCAGGTAAAGAGTAAATGTCCCAGCAAATCCCCCCAGGATCAGAGAAATCACAAAAGCCCCACGGGCTGCATCTCAGACTCCGCTGGCTTCAGTCTGCCTGGTACATGTTAAAGTTCACGACAGCACAGTTAGCATGGCCTGTTCGGAAGGGCTGGCAGGAGAAAGCCCCTCGAACGCGGTGGCACAGCTTCGGTTTGCAGAGCTGCGTCAGAACAAACCACGAGACTTCTGGAACAAAGTCCTTTGGACAGATGAGACCACAGTGGGGATGTTTGGCCGTAATGCTCAGTGCCATCAAACAAACGCCTCACTCCAGCTATTAAGCACGGTGGAGGAGGGACCGCGATTCGGGCTTGTTTTGCAGCCACAGGACCTGGGCACCTCGCCATCATTAAATGATCAAGAACTCCTCTGTATACCAAAATATTCTAGTCACATATGAGACCATCTATCTCACGGCTAAAGCTTGGTCTGAACTAGGTCATCCAACAGGACAATGGTCCCAAGCACAGCAGCAGATGCAGAACAGAATGGCTGAAAAAGACTTGAGGTGCTGCAATGACCCAAAGTGCAGAGCTCCTTCAGAGAGCTGTGGTTAAATGAATGTTCACAAACCTCAATGACCTGAAGCAGAACTGGAGGAGAGTGGAGGAAAATCCCTCCACGGCAATGTGAGCGATGGATAGTCATAGAGGAAATGATTCCTTCAAATTATTGTTGCTAAAGGTGCGACTGAATCATTATTTAGCTGCCTTGTTTCACGGATCACCACCACTGCATTTAGAAATCAAACAATGTTGTGAGAATCTCCCCAAAATTAGTCTGATGGGGATGATAAATTGTATTATGGCCAAATGTGTCCTGTAGGAGGGATTAACTACTTTTTTTGGCAGACGGTTTCCTGCTGCTGCCAACAGGAATGACAGATGTTTATTTTGTGCTCTTGCCAGTTACAATGAGTCTCAAGATGAATGGATGCGGAAGAAGAATGCCACATATCACTCTGAGTCCTTTGTTTCTGAGAAGAGGACGCATTAAGGCTTGGTTTTATTTTTTCTTTTTTTTTTTGCTGCTACATGTTGGAGCTGCTGGGTTGCATTAGCATAAAGCTTCTGGTTACTCAGAAAAGGCAGTGAGTCTGAGTGAAGTCTGCTATCGTGGCTGCTGTACCCCAGCTTAATGACACACTTGGAGTGAACTGAGTCTTTGTTAATGTCATCAGTGGCACCTGTGTGGGGGGGGGCAGCTGATTACTGCGCAGGCGCAAAGAATTAAATGGAAACTATTCCAGCCAAAAGGGGAGCAGAGTCTTTCTGTCATCTTACATAACGGCTGATAAGTTTCTTCGGTAATCTGCTATCTTAGGTACTTTGTGTTTTGGAGGGTAAAACTGGTCTAACGTGCAGCTGCCGGTTTTGGCCACAAGATGGCGGCAACGTCTCAACATGCCACCCCGAGGCAGGCGCAGCTCTGTGCTGCCTTCAAGCGTCCCTCTGAAGCTGTGAAGTCCACAAGTTTCATGACCTACAATGAACGAACAGCTGCTTGCAGTAAAAGCAGGAAAAGAAGGACTGCGTGTAAAACGTGTGAGTACAGGCTACACCATGCAGCCTCATTAAAGCATCTGCTGAAAGCGTCCCAGCATCGTGGCTTGGATGGTGCTTTGAACAGCCCGTGTTGTAGACTGGGTTCAGATTGTTTATAGAATTTGTTTACTCATTCAAAGAAAAGTGTTTTTACATAATTTACAAGTGAGATTTTTTTTGTGTTGTTGTTGCTATGGTGCTCTTGTATTTGACTTTTACTCACTCTTGTAATGAGAAATCATCATTTTGATTTGATTCCTTTCACAATCACACGTCCATTCATTTTCTCAACTGCTTATCCACATGAGGGCCCCTAAGTGATGGAACCTAAAATTCACACAATCATAAATCTGTCCCATCTCTTCCAGTTATAAACAATATATATATATATATATATATATATATATATATATATATATATATATATATATATATATATAATTCTAACAATAACCTTCATTAAGTCACTAAAATATAGGAAGGCTATGGAAACCTTTAATTTATCTAAGTACCCTGTGTAATATTCTGGGAACTGATTAATGACACTGGCACTTTGGGCTTTAAGCCAGTATTATTATTTTTTTTTGTATATACTCAGCATCATCTCTGTTAATTATGTTAATGAAAAACAACAAGAGAGAGACACGCCCCTTTTAAAAAAATTATGTTCAAGTTTTTCACATCCTAAAAAGCACAACCCGATAACTCAAACTTCCAGCTGTTATTATGTTAATAGTAGCTCAATATTCCCATTTTCCCACGTTACCCAAATGCAGCATACGCCACCTCAAGGCGCCATTTTGGCTCCACAGCTTCCTATCTTGATGCAGTTCCTCTGTTTGGTCAAGTGTCGAAATGCATTGTCGTAGTATTTATTTATTTATTTAATTCATTCATTTAAAAGATAATAAGGATAAACGTGGAGTTGTGTACTGAAGTATAATCCAGCTGAAATATCAGCACTTACTGGAGGCAGGATGCTACCTGCAGGAAAAGCCTGTTTTCAACAGGTCTGCAGGAGTTTAAAGACCCAAAACATCCGTTTCTGCAGATTTATGGAGAACAACTTGTAGTCTGGGCCTTATCACCTGCAACATGGCGTGGTGTTGTTCTTTATGTGCATTTGAAATGAATTTAAAGAATAATGTAGAATAAGTTGTAAGTTTGTAATCAGCTGTGTATTTAAACAGGATAATACGTAAGGTACATTTAACTGCTTCTGCAGGGTCGGATATCAAAGTAGACAGTGTAAAAATCATAAGGCGCGCGCACACACACACACACACACTGTCTACAGTAGCTTGAAGCAGTAGCTACAATAAATTAACACTCCTGCAACATTATTATAATCCTCCTTTTTCCAGGAGGCGAGCACAAAATGTAAAATGCATAAGCTAAAGATAGGTTATAGATATTGGGAAACGTGCGCGCCCACACTCAGTAACACGCACATACATGCGCGCGCGCACTCAGTCCTCCACCCCCTTCTCTCTCACTCTCTCTCTCTCTCTCTTTCTGTCTCTCTCTCACTCTCACTCACACACACTCGTGTTTCACCCTCACACCTCAGCAGCAGCGTGCAAATAAACGCACACACATACACATGCACACACACACGCACACACGCACGCACACACACACACACGCGCACACACACATCTCTGCATCCTGTATTTTTTTATGCATCGGGAACCGGGCGCTTTATAAGCGGTCGTGGATTATGATGCCAGTTTTTATAACAGCGGAATATTGGCCTCTTCTTCGACTCCAACTGTGAACAGCAGTAAATACCGTGTGCGCGCGCGCGCGCGTGTGTGCTTTTTAATTATTTTAATTTTTCAGAATTATTTGTAATTTGGTTTCCACGTTACTTCTGAACGCCGAGAAACCGCCGAGCGAGACGCAAAGCCTACGTTCAATGCAGTTGGAACATGTCCTATGTTCCCTTTCAAGGTAAGTCAGAGCTGATATTTTTTATATTTTTGACACCCACTGACTGCATCTTTGTTTTCTGTCCTCCTCCCCCGTTCCTCTCCATCCTCTCTCTTTTACTGTCTCCCTGTTTCTGTCCCTCTCTTCCCTCTCTGCCATATGAAACAGGCACCATAAAAGCACCATAGCCGACAGGTGCATAGAGATAGCCTGGAGTGCCTTGTAGATAGATAGCCACACGCGCACGCACAAACACACACGGATCCCGCGCAGCGTCTGTGGCGTGGAACTGTGCATGCGGTAATTATAGTATTGTAATAAGGTATGCATGTGCAGTAGTGTCTCGGTAAAAAGCATTCCTCTGTTTGAGCGCACTCGCGCTGCGATGATAGGAAAAATATTCCTGTAATGATCCCATGGTGTTATAGGGTACCTCATAAGGAGTTTATAGCGACACGATACTACTTGAGTGTGTAGTATCGCTACTATATTATGGACTTAATACTGCTCTTGTCACACTTAATGGCTTATTATAAACAGCATTTAGTGTAAGGTTCATGTAATGTGCTTATAGACACTCAGTGCTGTGTGAAGCGCTAGATTGTGGTTTTAACCTCGAACACTGTTCATGAAATATCCCTTTAAGGACTTTCTCAGGTATTTCATGAAATATGTTTGGTATTTTGCTGATATCCTCAAAAGTCTGTATGCTGCTTCCTGCGTGCAAAAACTTTGGCCCACTGAATATGTAGATGACCAGAATAAGAGGCTACTTCATTGTTCTCGGTCTTTTATTCCCTCATACTCGAGTGTGAGTGGGTGAAAGGCGCTTCGGTGTACGGTAAAGGCAGATTCCCTTGGTATCATTGCACTGCAACTGTGACTAATGCTATATGTGAGCAGGCGTGCTGCAGTGAGCTGCCTCACATCTATCTAGTCGTAACGTTCAATTTGCAGTGTGTGTGTGTGTGTGTGTGCGTGCGTGCGTGCGTGTGCATGTGTGTGATTAGAGGGTCTAATTTGGGAAAAGCGAGGTCTCTTAAGTGTGATGGCTGAAGTCAGACCGGAGTGAAATGTAACGCCCAGCGCAAAGTTTGGAGAAGCCGTGAAGGACTGGGGGTGATTTGTGTGAGTACCTGTTATCAAGGAGGGTAAAACTGTAGCAGCGTGTGTGTGTGTGTGTGTGTGTGTGTGTGTGTGTGTGTGTGTGTGTGTGTGTGTGAGGGAGACAGCGGTGTGTAGTCAGTGTGTGGGTTCAGGAGAGAGTGGAGGTGTGCTGCATGTGACTGTAGGGGTGAGAGTGAGTGATGGTGTGGTGCATGTGTGGATACGAGCACGCATTCACCGACCTGTAACCCTTTGTAGAACCAAATGTGTGCCTATAAAATGGAGACTAATCTCGACCTGAACAACTCAGCTGTCAGCTCCTGGACTCCACTGTGACCCCGCAGTCATCATCTGAGCCGCACATGAAAAGAGAGACCAAATTTAACTGTGGCAGCCGACTTGGTTCCTTTTCATTTTGCCTTTTATTCCCTCGGAGCAGAGCAGATAATGGCTAAAATGCCCTCGGGTGCGAGTGCAGCTCTAGATGTTGGTTGCATAATATTGGTGAGATGCTCTGTGTGTGTGTGTGTGTGTGTGTGTGTGTGTGTGTGAGCCCACTCTGGGAGTCATTGCCAGGAAATTGTGAGCACAGTGCTGCACCTTCAAAACCTGCCAGCGATGGCACTGAGTGCTCTTTCTCTGTGATTGCAGATTCATTTTCAACAGTGTTCTTTGGAGCTAAACTGTTTATTCTTATAAGTAACCACATAAAACTGAATGCTAGAAAAATGAACCGGTCCACAGGTGTTGTCTCATATCATAATTGATGGTGAATATTTAATGCCACTACCAAAATTCTGACATTAAACTGCTTGTAGCAGAGGTTTCGGGACTCCACATATGCCAAATTGGATAAAATCCAAAAGTTGGTTAACAGGAAATTTAACACCATTTTTTGTATCAGTAATTTCTGTAATTGTGGAAGTAATTTAGCAGCATGTGCAGGTTTAAGCTTCTAAACTGTGAAACAAATGCTGCCCTTCTCTCTTTTATATCATTGACTGCATCTGGCAAATGAAGCAGTCTTATTTTTATAGAGCAGCCAATAAACTGTAGAGTCAGTCCCATCATATATGTTGGGCTACCAACTCTGTGCACTTTAGACAAACACTTTATCCAGCTTCCTTGTCTATCTATACATTAGCAGCTCCATGGTTACTCAAAGAGATTATGTAACACTGAGTGATATTTATTGCTGCACAGTGACTCAACATTCAGAGATAAAATATGTGGCAAGACGGCCGATATTAGTGTGACATCGGTTTGAGATGATATACAGATCAACATGAGGGGAGAAGGGGGCCTCAACGAGCTTGCAGATGTATCTGAGCCCACACTGACGATCGTGTTCATCTAATGTACCAAGCGAGCCATTTGCAGTCATGCCAAGTACCGGCTCACATGAACAGGCAGTTAGTGGGAGGCAGGCAGCAGCAGCAGCAGCAGAGACGGGCCTTCCTATCTTCGCTTAATCTTTTTCTTCCCTCGTTCGCTCTCTAAAACTCACACCTTCTTTCGGTCTATCTCTTTCTCCTTCTTTTTCTTTTTCTCACTTTCCTCCATTGTGGTCGAACCCCCCCCCCATGCCGATCCACCTACTCTCGCTCTCGCTCACCGTCTCCTTCCTCTCCCCCTCTTTCCCTTCTCCACAATGGATGTATCCGTGAGTGCAGATGGACTCTGTGGAAGCAAGAAGCCGTCCACTGAGCTATCCCTGGCCTTGTCGATTTTACAGTAGTTTGATACAGCAGCTCCTGTCAAGCATGACCATAGTTAAAGAGACAGCACACCACAAATGCACTGCAGCACTGCTGTTCTCTGCCCTTCTCTTTCCCTCTCTTTCTCCCATGTAACATAAGGGACTGTCTTACACCCCTCCACTACTCAGACTGTGCCAAGAACCATCATCTGTTAGACTATTACAGTACTGCATGCTCGATATTCATGTAGCCCTGTGCACTAGATGGTCTGTCAAAGGAGCGAGCCCGGTCAGTGGTTGGGTGAGTGTACTGGAGATGCATTTGTGGTGGCTTTTTTAAATGTTGTGTAGAATTAGCGGCAGAGTTGGCCAGTGATGAACGCTCTGGTGAAGAGATTTTTATTTTTTTACTCACACGTGTAGGATTGAATTCTCCATGTGGAGACTTGTTCACAGAGCTTTAATGATGTGATTTATGCAAATCAAAGAATCCGCTGTCCAAGTTTGGGGATGTTTTAAATCTGCTGGCCGAATCCCCCCTGGACTTGGCAAGTCAGCACTTCTAAATGTCAGAGCAGACTGTGCCTTCTGCCTTTTCAAGTGTCCCTGAAGCTTCTCGGTCTGGATGTTGAAAAGAAAACACCGGTTCTGTCATTATCTCTTGCCCACAACTAGGAAAGTCAATCGTGGGTCTTTATTAGTTGTGTGCACATAATATTTTACATGCTCATTAGCATGTTCAAGGATCCAATGAATAAGCACATAAAGTGGCTCGTGCAAGGTGCTGACCAAGCTTGTTTGGGCATATATTATATGGGATGCACTTCAGTGTCTATAATATTCTAGAGTTCAATCAATATCTGACTTCAGCAGCATAAAACAAAGAGTCCCAAACTAAACATCTATCAAGCATCAAATGGGGATAGAAGGCCAGCTGCTACACTCTTTACCTAAATAGTCATTTAATAAATTTTTTTAAAAAGTATTCTGAGAGTCTCTACTACAGATATCTGTATCAGATTTGCCTGACCCTGATACCTTTCCCACATGCTAACTATCTAGTCAGGCCTGATTTACAAATCAGGAATTTTGAACCCAATAATATTATAACAAGTGGAAGGACTGATAATTCAGGAAATGATGTAACAATTTATGGGAAATGTCTTTAATCTTCTTTGGAGCCAATTGCATTTTGTGCCACAAAAGAATGGTGCATCATCTGCATATAGTCTGAGCCAGGCTAGCTCAGTAGAATCATACAGGGAAAGAATAAACTTAGTCCAATTGTTTTGCTACTTTTTGTCTTCAGCTGGTCTTCTTTTCTCTGTTTGCTTATCAGTTGCTCAACACTAAACTTGCTTTAGTAAAGCCTGTCTGGGACCTTATCCTATAAGAGCCTTTAGTACTTTAGTCATTCTAGGGGAATAAATATAGGGGCTGCTGGAACTGAGTTGCTAGGAGCAGTGACTTTTTAGTTTCAGCTGTACTTTGGGTGGGTAGGTAATTCAATTCTGCTGCAAAGCTTGAGTGGAATGACTCAATGGGTTTGTGCAGGGGGAGAGAATGCCTTGGCTTTTGATTGATCTTGTCAGGATTCAGCAAAAAGGTCAGGATGAGCTGCTTCTTGTCTCTGGAGCCAATCAGAGGGCTGCCAATCTGGAATAATGATCTCCCTCTGGATATGGTTGGCTCATAATGTTTGCAGGCATGATGTCATCCAATACCATGGATGCCTGTGATTCAGCACTGAGGTTTTAGCCAAATACCCTAGGCAGTGTGCAAAGTTATTGTACATATGACAGTAGTATGAGTCATGTTGTGACCACTGGATGGACTATTTTTCCAAAGATAAATTCATGCCACTAAGGTATATTTATTACTTTCTCAGAGAGTGTTGCAGTTTTGTGTCACATTATGTAATTATTGGATTGTAATCATTTCATTTTTTTTTGGTGTTTGTCTCCTCAAAAATCACTAATTTGAAAGTAAAAGTTTTCAGACTGATATGGCTTCACAAAGTGAATTTTTTATGAATTCTAATAAGAAAGTAATAGTTTTATATATTTTCAGCCAGGCCAAAAAGGCCTATGTTACATTTTATTATGCATAACACTATGCATAGTTAAAGATATGTACAATACACTGGAGGGGTTTTGACATGCACATTCAAAGCAGTACGTTTCAAGTACATTTCAAGTACCTTTAATAAATTCTCCCTGAAAGTGCTGGAGGGCCAGTAAAATAATAAGAAAGGCATAGTTTTATATATATATATTTTATATATATTTGTATATATTCTCAGCCAGGCCAAAAAGGACTATATTAAATAACATTATGCATAGTTAAAGATATGTACAATACACTGGAGGGGTTTTACCGTTTCCTTTGACATGCACATTCAAAGTAGTACATTTCAAGTACCTTTCATGAATTCTCCCTGAAATTGCTGGAGGGCCAGTAAAGTAAGGGCTGATACCACAGGCTGTAAAATAATGGCCTGTGAAATAAATAAAAAGAAAACATCTTGGTGCACTGAAGCCTGAAGCTGGATTAAACATCAGTGTCAGGCTATCAATCTCTGAATTAGGTATATAGTGCTCTTTGCTCAGTCTTGCGTTCAGTGACTTCACCAGACTGAATAAGGCTATACTGCACTGCTGGGTGTTTAATCAGGCTCCTGTAGAGCCATTTATTTCAGATGTATTTCTATTTTTATGTCCTCATGTTTGTGTGTGTGCTTGTATGAGTTTTGTATATGTGATTTTTCGCAGTATGTGTTTGGTTGTAAAATCTAAGGCAGAGATGCTGAAGTCTCCTGTTACACTGGTTATAAAAATCACTTTATGCAGAAAGCTGAAAATTCTGTCAAATGTGTGAAACATTTGATCTTGACTCTAATCTTGTATATTTTATACTCAAATGGAAAAAAAAGAGTTTTTGCTAGGAGAGACGGCATCCATCCCACTGTGGATGGAGCAGCTCTCATTTCGAGAAATCTGGCCAACCCCCCCCCCAACCAGGGTTGAGACCAGGAAGCAGAGTTGCACTCTTACAGGCCTCTCTGCAGCTTCTCTCCTCCTGCCATTCCCCCAAAACCCCATCCCCATAGAGACGGTGCCTGCTCCCAGACCACCAAAAAACAAACTTAAATTCAACAGAAAACTATTTAAGCTTAAAAATTCAAAAATGATAAATAATATAGCTTCATCAACTGCACCAAATAATAAAACAATTAAATGTGGATTATTAAACATTAGGTCTCTCTCTTCCAAGTCCCTGTTAGTAAATGATTTAATAATTGATCAACATATTGATTTATTGTGCTTTACAGAAACCTGGTCTCTGGGGCTTGAAAAATGGCGACTGGACTTTTTTTGTTTTTCTGAAGACGTTTCACCTCTCACCTGAAAGAACCATCACTGAACAAAAGAGGGCGATTACGTCACCAACTTTCCCCCATTTACAGTCTGATCCTGAGCTCCCTCTCCAGGCTCCTTTGTTCAGTTGACCTCAATAGGTCACTTGATAGAATCGAGTGAAGTCCCAAATTGGTTTCACCCGAAACCACTGATTATAATGACCCACGCCTCCTTACACACCTTGGCACATATGATTATACACATGAACAATAAGGAACCATTCTGCCTGGGTCTCTCCACCTTTTGGTTTGAGAACTGAAGAAGCCTTTTGGACGAGAGGGGAAATGTCTTCAAGAAACAAAAAGAAGTCCAGTCGCCGATTTTTTCAAGCTCCAGAGATGACTATTACCTGGATGACTGAGAACCTGCACAGACTTACAGAAACCTGGTTACAGCAGGATGAATATGTTAGTTTAAATGAATCAGCACCCCCAAGTCTCGTTAACTGTCAGTAATGCTCGAAGCACAGGTTGAGGAGGAGGAGTAGAAGCAATCTTCCATTCCAGCTTGCCTTTTTCTTGCTAGGATACTTCAGAGTAGAATGGGAGGCAGAGCCTTCAGCTTTCAGGCCCCTCTTCTGTGGAACCAGCTCCAGAGCTTGGATTCAGGAGACAGACACCCTCTCTATTTTCAAGATTAGGCTTAAAACTTTCCTTTTTGATCAAGCTTATAGTTAGGGCTGGATCAGATGACCCTGAACCCTCCCTTAGTTATGCTGCTATAGGCCTAGGCTGCTAGGCTCTCTTCTTATCTTATAATATAAAGCGCCTTGAGGTGACTGTTTGTTGTGATTTGGCGCTATATGAATAAAACTGAATTGAATTGAATTTGTCACTCTAAGTCGTTTTACTCAGCTGACTCATTCTGTTATTTGGTTATGAGGATGTGTTGTGACTGAAAGGGTCCTTATTCTGAAATTACAATGTTTTTGGGTCATGAAGAGGCAAATTTATTATCACTCAATAATGAATTTAATCAAATCGTATTAACACAGTTTGCTTGAATGGAAACATTTCAGTGACAAAATCTTTAAGAAGTAAGAATCTGAAAAGAGAACTTCTTGGAGATGTCATTTTTATATGTAGCATTCTTTGTGTCTAACGTGAAATTCATACTTGATAGTCCTTGAGAACAGGGATATGTATATACAACAGCTTGAACAGTAAGTTGACTGAAAATTAATCTGCAACAACTGAAAACCCATGAGTCATACTGTATGTCAAAATCAGTGGCCATCTGACTTCAGCTTCGAACATGAAAGATCTCTGCCTTTGATGCTTCATAATGAACTTTTTTTTAAAAAACAAAAAAACTATTTAATGAAAATTTATAACCCAGTTCCTTGAGAAGGTAATTGGGTGACTAACTAATCATAAAAATAATATAAAGTTAATTTTTTTTGTACCTAAATTTCATGTTGTTTGGCTCAGTCCTGAGCTAACACCTCCATAAATGTAGTTTAGTGGTTTACCCCACCACCTCACAGCTAGAGGACCCAGGATTGATCCTTGGCTCCTCCTCTGCACAGTTTGCATCTTTGTGTGGGTTTTCTCTTGTTTCCTCCTACAGCTCGAAGATGTGCAAGTCAGGCAGAGTGGAACTCTAAATGGCCCACAGGTATGAATGTGAGTGTGAGTGGATGTCTGCCTAGCTGTGTTCAACCTGTGATGGACTGGCGGCCTGCCCAGTGTCCTGCCGTCCGCCCAGTGCATGCTGGGATAGGCTGTAGCTGCAGGTGTGCCAGAAAAGGATTAAGTGGGCAGAGAAATTAAATGAATAAAATATTAACTCGATGCATCATTCTTTGCATTAAAATATCAAATAAAGTAGAACATATTAGACATTTTAACACGTTTCTTTGATTCTCTTTATTTATGGACTTAAACAGGCTGTAAAGACATTTTAATAGTTTCAGTCTTGTGAGAAAATGTGTCTCTTCTCTGAATTTTCTTTGGGCATTGACTTTGAATTTTTTTTACTTATTTTTCAGTACAAACTATTTATTGAGAAAATAATCTGCTTTAGTCACAGTCCTTAACCACTTTCATTCATTTCATTCGTGGTACATTTGGGAAGGAGCGATCTGGGCGGTCTGACCTCACCAGAAACACAGTAGTGCTCTTTTATTCTTTTTATTGAAATAAGACATTTACATAAGTGACCTCTTGTGGTGAGAAAGTGCATGTAAAAAAAATCTGAGCTGCTGTCATCACTGTTGAACCTGTAAATGGGATCAGCCTGCATAGAAAATGAATGGGAAGCTTGGTACACTTGGGAGAAGTTTGTCTTTGGGCTTTCTAGCATGTGTTAAACATCTTCATAAGGACTTTTTTTTTTTAGCCTAAACCATGATCTTTTCTCTAAGCTAAGTGGTTTTGGTGCCTGAACATTAACTGGAAATGAAAACATTGGTCACACAGAACATCCCCTGAAAATAATTCATCAACATCTAAAAGCAATGCCGACAAAATATGGGATATGAGCCTGAGCCTCCTGGGCGAAAGCTCTGTTTTAATACTGTCTGTGCAGGTCTGCCACTCCCATTTCATTACACATGGATTTTTATGAAGGAGCCCTTTGCGTCCCATTTTAACTACACCCCCCCCCCCCAATCTCATCAGAAAGTACCTTTTGTAGCTCTTTAATTCTGCTGACATCTTTTGCTTTGGGAGTCATTGACGGTTTCCCTGCTCTGTCGGTACCAACACAGCTGCTCTGTAAAGGCGTAGCTGCATACTTTAGCTTGAGCTGTTGTCCTGTTGTGAAGTGATTAGATGTTTCCAGCCCACTAGAATTTCCACAGCGTCAAAAACTGCTGCTTGGTTTAATTCACTGGCAACTGAATATTATCCACCAGGTGTCATTTGTCATCTGTGCCGCGACATAACAGGTCTGCCAGTCCCATTTGATTGCACGTAGATTCCTATTAAGGATCCCTTGGCGTCACATTTTAGCGCACTGCGTAAGCATAATTTTTCAAAGCACCAGGTTATTGTTGTGAATAGGCATATTTAAGCCAAAACCCCAACATTTGTTTAACCTATGCAGGTACTTCTTGTGCACTAACCTAACCACCGCTAATGCCACTGGACTAAAGAACCAATGATCTCATAATACCGAGAATAACTGGGCAAGAGCACAGACAGGAACAAACTTAGAACACAGAAGTGCTTTTCTGGAGAACAGTTGTAACGTACTTCAAGTATTTCTCAGTTTCTACTTCGATTGTGACATTTATTGGATGGAAGTATTTAATCTGTGCTTCATAACATTTGTTTTAAAGGGATGGCTGTTATTTTGCAGAATTTTAAATATAAATCCACTTGTATATTATGCTCTGTTCTTATACTCAGTGGTATATAAGTAACTGAAGTCATCTCCAAAGACAGCATTAAAGTTACCTGTACAGTCCATGTGTACAATTGAGTGTTTTTATTTGCGCTACTTTAGGTTATTTTGATGTAAAGTCTTCTGCACTCTTAGACTTTTACTTATGTCTGAATACTTGTTTTGCAAAGCAGTTCATTTCAATACAAAATGGTATGAATGCGTTTCTGCAGCCCCGTCGCATGAGGGGCGCAGGACTGCACCAGACCCCGAAATCTTACTTCGTGTTTTCTACACCCATTTTTTTATGCCGTTAATATCTGATTTCCTGTGGGGAAAACTCCTGGAAACACTCAGATGATAAAAATTGGCACACACCATCTTAATGTTCTTAAGAAAAGACCACAAACTGAGGTGTGGGGGGGATGAGGTGTGCAGCGTCAGTCTGTGACGTACGCGTCTGTGTTCCTCAGAAATAGTTAATCATTTTTGCTGGCGTAGATTTGTTTTCTTTTCTTTTTTTTAATTCAGCCGTTTGATTCGCGGTTTGGGAATAAACTTCCTCTCATCCTGATGTTGTGAGCAGTCCGACCGTGTTTCCATTCGAAAGCTTTTGCAGTGGTTGTGCCTCCATTTTAGATGCAGATGAGAACAAATTGTTATCTGCAAGTTTCACAACAATTGTTACGCGCATGTTTGTGCGCTTATGTCTCTCTCGTGTCACTGCGTGTGTATAGTTTTACCTCCACTAAAAGGACCTGATAAAGGTTAGCAGTCTCACTCAGCAGCTGATGGTAAATTTAGCCTCCTTTTCACACAGTCCCACACGCGAGTCTTTCTCTGCTGTATCAGACCGAATCCAGGCCTGTTCCTGCGCTGAAGAGATGCACCATTATTTGAAGTTTTAATTATCAAAAAGAGAGGTGGCTGTAATGACAGTGTATTTGGGGAAAGGACAGAAATGCTTATGTTTGATGAGGGTGCGGCCTTCTGAAGAAGCGAGGCGTATTTTTTTTTTACATAGAAATGAATGTAACAGAGCAGCTGCTGCTTCTGATTAACGGCACGGTCAGACAGGTACCAGTGAGAAGTGCCAAAACCACACTTTTAATTCGGTGCTCTCACTTACCTCCCGTGTTTAAATTTGGAAATTGCCAGGCTCACTCAGGAGAATCTAATATTTACTCCGGCCCGTTTAAGAACAGAAGGAAATGAACGCTTCCCATCTGAAGAGCACAGCAGGAAAGAGGTCATTTTTGGCACCTTAATGTGGTTTTGTCGTTCAGTCTGAAGCTAACTCAGTGTTGTTAAAATGATCTGAGGTCTTTGATTGCTGCCGTAAGTAAACCTGTGGAAGACGGAAATGCAGCACCTACTGCGCCCCCTTTAGGAGGTCTAAAGTTGCATCAGATGAGCCCCCCCCCGGTAATTTTTCCTTGCTGTATTTGCATGCACTGTGCCGTGGCGATAGCATTACTGACATTTTCTAACTGCTCCCAGCTCGAGCACATGCTGACATTATTTGTGGGTGAGAGGTTGCCTTGCAGATACTACAATCCAAGTGGTTTGCCACATCCTCATGACCCTGTAGCCAGACTTTATGTAACACGTAGCGAGATGGAACACGAACATATGACAGAGCTACTGAGTGCTAAGCTGGTTTCTCTTTTGCAGGTTAATATGTTATATGTAATTAAGTAAAGAAATAAATGGATATGATCATAAACCACAATGTGCGAGGGTGCAGTCTCCTCTTGCCTACATATATACTGAAATAGGGCAAAGTGGGGCCAGTCTAACACATTTTGGTTTATCCATCCATCCATCCATCCATCCATCCATGTTCTTCCACTTCTCCAGTTCAGGGTTGCGGGGGGGGGGGGGGGGGGCTTGAGCCTATCCCAGCTGCCATAGGGCGATTTATTTATTTGTTTAAAAAAAAAAAAATACAGAACAGGTCACCAGTCTGTCACAGGGCTAACACAGAGAGACAGACAGCCATTCCCCCTAACAGTCACACCTGTGGGCAATTTATAATCACCAGTTAACCAGACCCCCCCCTAACTGCATGTCTTTGGACTGTGGGAAGATACCGGAGTACCCAGGGAGAACCCACACAGACACGGGGAGAACATGCAAACTCCACACAGAAAGGCCAAATGATGGATTCAAACCAAGGACCTTCTTGCTGGTAATAGTGCTAACCACCACGCCACTGTGCTGCCCATTTTGGTTTATAATCATTTAAAAAATATTTTTATGCATTCATTTTTTGTTCCAGTAACAGACAAACTGTTTACTTCCAGGACCTACATTTCTTGTGCAATTACACCAAAAGTGATGGAAGTGAAATGCTACAACTACAACTGACCCCATGGGTGGTGATGCTTTACTGGTAACTCTTACAAGAAATATGCATTCAGTACAATTATACCTTCACATGATCAGTGGATGCTGTGTGTGTGCTTTATGACGTGGGGTTCCGTGGCCAAGCAGCCCCTGTAGTTGTAAAGTGTAGGTGGTCCAGTATGCATTGTATGTTTGTATGTATAGCATAGGATAAATAGATATGAACACATGTATCCGTCATCTTACCATGAAAGGAAAGAGCGATACATAGCTGGATAGACATATTAGGATTTATCTATACATCTCCTCGGCTCATCTCCTCTCAGTATACCGCCTCCGTGTTGGGTTTTCAGTTCAGCCTGTTGTGTTCAGTGTGGATGCCCGGGTCCTTCTCCATTACTTCTGCATCTTGTTGCAGGATAGACATGGGCTGTGTATCCATCCCCTCCTTCTGAAGTAGCCAGATGTAGCCAGCATGATGTCACCCATTGGTTTTTTTAAACCTCACACTGAGAATTTTTGCCCTTGTGGTCTTAGGTTTTTTTGAAACCAGATATCATGGGGAAGGGGGTTAATCTGACTGACAGACCCAGGCACACTGCATGTAAGCAACTTGGTTGGCTCCCCTGTTTGCCATTATAAATAATTTTAGCTTAAGGCACGTGTTAGCAGGCACAGTTTCCTCATTTTTATAACCAGGATACCATGTGGTGTCACTATCTATCTGACTTTCGATGTGTGCCATCACTATATGTACAGTATAGATACCAAAGCAGGTGTATTTATCCATCCTATCGTTGGACCATAGTTTATAACCACTGAAATGGATCGAGCTATGAAGGTAGATAGGTAGCGCATATCATGCACATCAATAGATTCTAGATCCATACATGTATTTGAATATTTGCAAGAGACTGATTAATTAGTTGTTTTTATGTCATTATTGTTGTGCACTATGGCAGGATTATTATTACACCGTTTTACAACTAACCCCACTGGGTGGAGTCGCAAACTGAGCTGATACTTTCTGCGTATTGGTTTCAAAATTCTGCTTTGTTTTCAGCACCAGATATATTAAGATATACGTGTGTTATTGAGATATATATGTTTGGATCTAGTGACTTATACACACAGTTCACCAAACACAAAAAAATTAAATCTCAGGGGAAGAAAATCTTAAAGCTCTGTAAATATTAGCAGTAAACCATCTCCTGGCAGAGTAACAAACTAACCTGAAGCACACATTTATCCCTGTAAAGGAGCATTTTAGACTCTTGGCATATAGATCTTGTTGTGTGTTAAACTGTGGTACCTCCCAAGTGATGTACTGCAGTGCTAATGCATTGTTTAGTCAGCACTTTACACCTGAACATATGCAGCTGTGGATGTGTGAGGTTTTATTAACCACCCTTTAGTTCACGGACCGAGGGAGGTCTAATGCAAACTGTAAAATTATGAATCCAAAGTAGGAATTTTAAAAAAAATGCAAATGACTGGAAGAAAACTGGGGTGAAATTAGTATGTTTTTAGATTCAGAACATGACCACAGACGACATAAAGAAGGGAAAACAGGTTTGATATGCACTGATCTCAAAGTGGATGTCAGCTTGTGTCCAGCTCTCATTCGCCTGTCTGTTCTCATCAGCGGTGTCTGCAGGCCACTGTCGCATTTGCTCGCGCAATCTATCACATAAAGAACGCATCTGATATGATAAGAGGACTCTATTATCTGACTGGTTTAATCGAGGACGAGGTATGTGTCTGATCTTTCAAGTGATGTCATCACCTCACTCACAGAATAAACTCGCAGAGCGCAGAGCAGACATGGAGATAATGTGCTGTAGGGAAACAGGAAGAGCTGACTTGCATGAAATGAATGCCAAGCTGTCCCCTGAAGACGGGGCATGCACTTCGCACACATGCAGCATAAACTTATAGCGTTTGCTCATTCTGTTTGTCTTCATTGCAAAGGAAAGCAGGAAATCTCAAAAAGAATGAATGAGTCAATAAACGCGTTCATGGAGACCCTGACTCTGCTGGAAACGAGTTTGAAAATGTATTTCTTGCTATTTATGAGTGAATTCTTGAAACCTTTATGAATCTGGGGAAAGGCTGCTGAGCATATCCCACCTGTTCTTTGAAGCAGCCGTCCTGATTCCCATTCATGTAGTTACCCCATTCAGGGGCTGTTGGAACCGCTGGGGTTTAGGGGCTTTGCCACTTGATGATTGTTGTTGAGGGAGCAAGACATAATCTGTCACTTACAGGATTTTTTTATTTTTTATTTTTTAAACAGGCTTGCAGATGTGAACCAGCAAAAGTTGCAGTCACAAGCACACTCCTCAGACCCTCCAGGGAGGGGAGAATGCTGCATGTTTACTTAACCTGCCATGACTTTGGAGTAAAGATGTGACTTAATGGCATCTGGCAGGAATGGCTGCTGCGCACTGGAAGCCCGCTGCTTATGTCTGGCTTGCAGGGAAGCCGGATGTGCTTCCATTGGGAGGTAAATGTCCGTTCGTGTTAGTGGCAGAGCAGAGCGGCTGTATCCTCTTGCGGAGCTGGCAGTGACATCGCTGAGTCTGATGTCATCATCAATAATAGTGCCATAGACTTATATAGCGCTTTTCACGGTACTCAAAGCACTTTGCAATTCTGTGCACCATTCATTCACACTTCCATCATACTTGGTGGTGATAAGCTACTAATGTAGCCACAGCTGCCCTGGGGCAGTCTGACAGAAGCGTGGCTGCCAATTCGTGCCTTCGGCCCCTCCAACCACATTCACACTTAGGTAATGTGGGTTAAGTGTCTTGCCCAGGGACACAATGACAGCACAGGCTCAGACGGGGACTCGAACCCACGACCCTCCGGTTGCGAGGTGAGCACCTACCCACTGCACAACTGCCACCCCGATTGGGGTGAGCTCACAGTCACACGTGTCCACGTAGCTGATATCACCTGTACGTTGACCTAAACATGCACAAAGGCACCGTCACTGTCTCACACCCACACACAGCTAACAGTGTCAGGCTAGGCTCAGTAAATTAGCTGCAGTGAAACTGTTTATTTAAATAAAACAGTGTGACATCTGCAAAGGTGAATATACTATGGATGTTTCTCCCTCCAGCAGCTATCTCATCACTTTGGCATCCACTTCTGGCACAATCCCCAACCCAGAGAACCAGTTCGGCTTAGAAGCTATACCAGTTCTGGAACGCATGGACGTTCATGCCCCCAGATATTTCCGTGCACTGAGAGCACGCGCTGGAAGAATGCACCCGCAGAGTAATCTTATGCCAGTAATCTTATTTTCTCCTTAGAAAGGTAGAATCATTCAGGCATCATCGGCTTGAACACGCTGCTGCAGCACATTCATGGATAGAGAGCCTGGTTGGTTCTCTGTCTGCACTACAAATACACAACAGTGGTAGTACAGACACACAAGCTCTGACACTTTACAACTATTTGCGCTTCTGGCTGCCACCTTGGATTGTGAAATCGGGGCTGGTGTGCCTTTCCAAATGGGAAGACGGACTTGAGCTGAAAAGAAAAGCTATAAAGATTGTATTTGATCTCATGTGAGCCGAACCCTAACTAAGTAGTTGCAGCGCCTAAACGTAACCAAACCACAAACGATAGAGAAACTTTAAAATGCTCCCAGACCGAACTCAAGGCTCCGCTCTCCGTGTGGAACGTGTGCCGCCTGCACAGCCGGTTTCCGTCCTTTAAGAGGAAACGCTGCTGTCGTTTCACGGCTTGTTTCAGACAGTAGGAATTAGAGGCTGACATATCCAAGAGTAGCAGATTAAATCATTTACATGGTGCATGTTTATTTTCTTCGGATCAGTTTATTTAAAAAAAAAATTAGACCATCTCTCTGCAACCGAAAATACCAATTAATCTGGACCCATTCTGCTTGAGGTGTTCATTTGGAGCATTATTGCTCTGTTTGGCCTTCTTTGTGTTGTGGCGTGCGTAAAGGTTAGCACAGTTTAATTTGATTAAGAAGCACCCTCCGTATCCTTCTCTGTCCTAGAACCAATCGTCACCAGTTAAATGGTTGCTTTGTGATGTACCCAAAGTTTGGACAGATCTGGGAAAACAGCGTTTTCTTACCGTTGGACATGGAATAATTAGCATAACGAGCTAAATATCAAACATGCCTCTCTCTGTTGGTGAATTTAAATTCATAATAAGGAATGCAGTGAAGGAGGTTTGTGGATGTTTCTTTTGAGAATCCACTTAATGTTTTAATGTTTTATATTATGTGTATTTTAGATTGTGTATTTGTCATGATTTACATTTTATGTTGTATTTGTAGTATTTTGAGATGTTTGTGAGTTTATATGGCTGCTATCTTGGCCAGGACTCTCCACGGGACTTCCTGGTAAATTAAAGGTAAAAATAATAACCGACACATTTACCTGCAGTCCTTCTCCAAGCCAACAGAACGTCACCGCTGTGGGCAGTCGGAATTCTGATTGGCTGAAAGAACCAGAGAGGTAATGACCCCTGCTTGTGACTTCTGATATGAGATTCCTGCTGGTAGCAATTCTCTCCTCCTCAGATTACTTGTGTCTTTTCGGCAGCAGGGAGAAAGCAAAAAGACCAACAACAGCACAACACAGACAAGAGTTGGCAACATTTCTTACATTTGGTTCACATATTTGTGACACTGTCCGCGAGTGGCAGCAGGCAGACGTGGGTCTGTAATGCTCCATGTAACGCCAGTGCTATACCAAAGCAGCAGCATGCTGGAGTACTAATCAGAAAGGAGAGACATGTGCATAAATAAAAATAGACAGGTAAAAATGCATGGTGGCGCGGTGGTTAGTACCGCTGCCTCACAGCTAGAAGGTCTGAGTTTGATTCCACCTTGGCCCGGGCCTCTCTGTGTGGAGTTTCCTCACGTTTGAGTGGGTACTCCAGTTTCCTCCCACAGTCCCAAGACATGCAGTTAGTGGGGTTAGGTTAACCGGTGATTCTATGGTTGTCTGTCTCTCTGTGTTAGCCCTGTGACAGGCTGGCGACCTGTACAGGGTGTATCCTGCCTCTCACCCTATGACAGCTGGGATAGGCTCCAGCCCCCCCTCTGTGACCCTGAACATAATGAGCAGAAGAGAATGGATGGAAAGCTCCCAGTTAGCATGTCACACTTTCCTTTAACACAGTAATGTAATTTATTACTGTACTGAATTCAGTAATTCACATTACAGTTACAGTATCACTTCATTCTGTTATTTGCAAAATGTTCAGATAGAAAATTGTGTTACAATGAGATGGCTTCAGTTTGTGTGTGGCAAAAGAGGAAAATGTACTCTACAACCTCTGAGGAGTGGGATTACTCGTATTTTTATTACATGAAAAGACAAGAAGGTGATTGTAAAGTGCAAACAGCCAGCGAAGAACCTCGAGCGTCCTGTACGCCAACCCCAAACGGGTTTCAACTTTGCTGTCAGCTTTTTGCTAAAACCTAATAATTGTGTGTCAGTCTGTGGAACTGAAGCCAAAGGTTTATATTGTTAAGTGGTAATTACTGTATATGATGGAGTAACAGTTAATGAGTAGCAATGTATTGTTTTGCCTCCAGAGGGCTCATATCTCAAATCTCCTCACAGGAGCCGAGGCTCTTTAGCTTGTTGGGCAAATGTGTAAACTGCCACGTTATGGAGTCACTGATCCAACTTTGTTTTTATAAAGGCCAAAAATGATAACAGCATTGTTTTGGGGAAACAAACAAACAAAAAAGAATTCATGATCAATATGATTTAAACTGGTTTGGGGACACGATGAACAGGATTTGGATGGAAGAAAAAGTCAAAGTGAATCATTTTTGTGGCTCATGTTTTGTTTTTGTGCTTTTTAACTGACGTAAGACATTTTTAAATGTGAATGTGGATTTTTTTTTCTTACTTGTTTTTTCTAAAAAAAAAAAAGAAAGAAAAAAGAAAGATTTGTTCTTTGAAGCATAAGGTGTCACATGTTCAGCAAAGCAAATCAAGTGGACCGAAGTGGAGCCAAAATGGAGATCGAGTGGCTGTTAGGTAAATGACTAAAGGTACTTTATGTCCAAAACACTCACAAAATAAAAGGTGAGAAACGAAGACAACAACGAGGAAGGCTCAAGAACATGAAGGAGGTACAAGCACAACCCGACAAAGACGGCCCAGAACAAGCAACTAAGGGTTACACAAATCAGCAAGGATCAACACAGAGATCATGACATAAAGATGATATGAAAAAAAAAAGTTATTTGCCATTTGTTTTCTGTATGTCTCTGATGGGTGTCTCTTGTTTGTTGGGCTTTTGTGTTTGTATGATTTAGTATCCAACAGAACGTTTTTGCTAACAGAAAAAAATTAATACACCGGATAGAAAACACGGTAGAGGGAAAAAAGAAATCAAAATCCCTTAACCTCCTGAGACCTGAGCTCCTGTTTATGATGCATTTTTAATTTCTCCTAGATATTTGTGATTAGATGGACCTGATATGTATATAAACTAAGCTTCCTCTTTGAAAAGGAAGTTGTATTTTTTTACATGGTTGTTACATTCTTTTGTGAAAAAAAAAATGTCCTCAGATGTGGACAGCGGGATTATTTTATAGCATAACACACAACATGACTCGACAAAGTATAGAACACTATTGAGCAGAATGAAGAATACGGTGCAGCAAAGCCAAAGTGTAATGTCCTCATATGTGGACGCAGGGTCTCAGGAGGCTAAACAAAGACCTCACATGTAACGTGATACTTTGTCATGCTGCAGCATCCATCGATGAGCCAGAGCATTAAAAGCAGCGACACCTGTCGTTACCTGACAGTGTGAAACCCGACATTCATCTCGAGGTTACGTGGACACACACCAGCTGCCTAAACATTGTAGCAGCCCAAAAAAGAAAAAAAAAGCCTCCTGCATCCCTACAAATCATGGTGATGGTAACACACACACTCACACCATAAAAACTGCTCAGGACCAAGGTACTGACCTGGCCTTCAAACCTCCCCAATCCCAGTCTTACAGAGCATCTACCGGAGCAACTCTCACCCCCACAGCCCGGATGATCCAAAAGATCATTTGTGGTTTTGGTTGAAATAACTCTGCACACTGAACCCACAGTGTCAAAATGCCAGCAGCATTTTAAACAAATGGAAATAAATAAATAAATTCATTTCATCTCGTTGTTTTAAATGATACCACCCGACACTCGGTATAACATAAGAACAATGGTGAATTTCACCATAGTGTCTTATAACTTGAATCATCTGAACAAACAGAGATGAACAGAAATTGTTTAATCCTCAGTGTGCACACATTTCTGAGACAATAAATACACAGAAGGATGATGGGCGAACAGGAAACAGGTGGGGAGCTCAGGTGAACAGAATACACTAATGAGACACAGGAAGCAAAACTAAACACAAAGCAAATGGGACAAGGGACCGTCAAAATAAAACAGGAACAAAGACTAGACACAGGAGGGGTAACACGGACGCCGGAACACAAGAACAAGGAAGTAAATAACTATAAACAGAAAACTATAACAGACTAAGAACCTAAACCGTAAGCAAACTTCATCTACAAAACATAAAACACTGGCCATGACACAGACATGAACCTCTTTTTGCAAAATTGCCTGAGATGCTGCAAATAACTCAGTGTTCTGATAAGAAATAAATAAAAGGTGAATTACAGCACTTATTCAAAGGTGGCTGCAGAGCACCTTCATCATTTGTTGTGAGCTCAACATTGTGTTCTGGCAGCTGAACTTCTGCTCTTTACCCATTCATGTAACTGTGTGTGTGTGTGTGTGTGTGTGTGTGTGCACATGTGTGCACGTGGGCGCACCCTTGTGTTTGTAAATGGCAGTGTATCTAATGTCGTTTTTGTGATTGTGTACCTGTAAGTGTGCGCTCCTGTGTGTAATCCCCTGGGTGTGTGTGAGTGAACGTTGTTTTTTTTGCAGATGAAAGGAACACCTGCTCTTTCAGTACAGTAAGCATACCCGTTGAATCATGTGACCCTTTATTCATGTCCTCTGCTACAATAAACCCAGCCCCACCAGGGCAGCGTGAGGTTGGGGATGAATCAGAGAAGACAAATTAATGAGGTTGGAGCTCAGTATCGTGAGGTGTTCCTAATATTTGGGCTTGTGTGTGTGTTTGTGTGTGAGTGGTTCATGCACTACATACTTGCTGAAAAGTGAGCTGTGAAGAATGAAGGAATGTGCTATCCCTGCTGGCAGATGTATGTGAGAAAGCATACTTTAAAGGCCTCGTAGTTAATGGAGTTTGTGCACTGATGAACTTTTATGGGACGTGACAGTGCATTGATGGTTATGCCATGTAGTCATAAATATCTAAGGACTGTGGAGTGGAGGTTGTCTGAACTGCTTCCAAGTCTTAGTAGACGTAGATGCCTGTTGCTGCAGATTTGGGTCTGTTGATGTACTCGGCCTCTGCTGCACCGTCTTATGGTTCTCCCACCCCACTTTCTGGTTTAGGAGACCCAGTTTCTTCCTTTGCCATCACTGCCTTAGTGCTTGTTTTAGGGGTTTCAGGCTTTGGGCTTGGCAAAGTGTTCTAAGACAGTTTTGACTGTTAGTGGTGCTACATCGGTCAGGTTGAGTTAGACTGAATTAAAATGGGACTTCCATGTTTCACTGCTGCAGTGATGCTGAACAGCTAGCCCTTGTGCTTGTTACTTCAAAGCTGGACTCTTTTAATTTCTTATTGGTCAGTTGCCCTTACTGCTACCCCAAACACCTTCTCACTGCAGCGAGACTACCAACGGAGATCGGAGAGATCATGTTTCTCCCATATTGGCTGCACAGTCTTGAATGACCAGGCCCTCTTGCCTCATAGTACCACATTGTTCCAAAAGAACACTTCACCCTCAGCATGCAAGATTGCTTATGGTAATCAAATAAAATGGGGGCAGAGCCTTCAGCTATCAGGCCCCTCTCCCGGGGATTTGCTCCCATTTGGGTTCAGGAGACGGGCATCCCTTCCTTATGCTCAAAACCTTTTTTGATAGAGCCTGGAGGCCTGCATCAGGTAAACCAGAACCATTGGTACTTCTATAGGCTGGAGGTCCTCCTGTGATGCACTCATTAGTCTGCATTAGGGTCGTCAAAAAAGTCAATACACAGATACTAATCGATACTTAAAAATTAATATCGGATTAGGTACTCAGTCGCAACAGTACTGCACCCAACAGTGCTGTCTTTGCCTCCTCCGGCTGACACACAACTTTGCACAGCAAAGCTGCTCTCCTCACTAGCAGCTGTTGTACATCACATTCACACTTTATGAGGAATTGCAAGAGATCAATAAGCATCTCTTTCAACCACATTTCAGTATTGAACAGTTATCACAAATGTTAACCTGGCAAGCATTTACCCAATGGCCACATTAGCCGTAGCGGCTAACAGCCTGTATTTGGATTAAAGACGAATATTGTGGGTCTGAAAGAGTTGCGGATGGCAGAGAGGATTACAGATTTGTGGAGAAGCGTGCAGAGTATCTGAGCTGCTTTAGAAGGAGAAGAAGTCAAAACTGGAAGCAAAAGAACTTTTTTTTCTGGCCCCGTGACAGCTGGGATAGGCTGGATGGGTTAGACCAATAACTTTAAAACACCAAATTAGGAAATATCTTTGGGAAGAAAGTTCATCCTCCCCTCAGAGACGAGAAGCACTTCCATTACTGACAAAACCTCTGATATATTTTGTTGTTGTTGTTTTTAATTAGTCAACCATACGCACATTTTACAAAAATGCATTTTATTTAGGCTGCGTCTTCTTCTTTTTTAGTTGCTGTGGTATCTTCCTCTGTCCTCCTTCACCACATCCATGAATCTCCTCTGTGGTCTTCCTCTTCTCCTCCTGCTTGGCAGCTTCCTATTACGCTCCATACAAGCATCCAATTATTCAGGCTACACATTAATTTAAAAAGACACTTTTCCGCTGTAGCCCACAAAGAGGTCGCTGTCAAATTGTAGCTTTGAAGGCTTCCACAATATCAAAACTTCAGAAAATGGTTAAAATACAAAAAAGAGACATCTACCTGCAAATACTTGGTTATCATTTTGTCAGTGCAAAGCTCTTCAAATCGATTCAAAAAGTACATTTAGCCGTTCTCAGCAAGCAGTCAGTGCAGAAAGCCAGTCCACACATACAATAATAAGTTTGAGCACACTTTATTCAGAATGTTCCCAATAGGTAAATTTAATCATGTCCATCGATATTTCAGCTGAAGGGATCAAAATGTTACTGGAATTAATTCCATCTCCAGTATCTGTCTGAGCGCTGAACAGCATGTGCAGCTCTTATCTGAAGCATCCTGCCAGTGAAGAAATGCTGGCTGCTCATTCAGCTGAGAGACGGGCCAGGCGGAACGAACCATGCCGGTCCCGTGGCCTTCAGCTCCCTGCGCCAAACAAATGAGGGCCTGACAGATATGGTTTACTTAAAGAAAGAGAAGCACATATTTTTAACCGAGGCTGCAGATATGACAGTGGTTTCAATTTGATTTTTTTAATGCCGAAATGATCACGTCTCAGGGTCGCGTTTGCCTTCCATTCACAACCTTTCACTCTTAGTCTGATTTACTAAGACAGCAGATAATTATGCAGGTAATCAGACCGATCTCTAGGCGGGCTGAAGAGAAGAAATCTGCAGTCGCAGAATAGAAAACTCTGATTGAGTTTATACACAATCAAACTCAGAGAAGAAGAGAAGTTTAATTTTTCAAAGCTTTGTAAAACAAATTCAACGGCTGTGAATAAAATGCTGATGAACTCACAGAGGTACCAAGTTTGTCAGCGTCTTATCAAAAGGGTGCACGAAGTCAGTACGCCAACAATTAAATTAAGATTGATAAATAAATTAATTAATTCTGATTTGTTGTCCGTCCACGCCCTTCTGCTGCTCCTATTAGCAGGATGACATCATTTGTTTGTTCCTTCCTAAACAGTTAATGAATAATAGATCAGTGTTGAAAAATAAATCAGTGTTATGGTGCGACAGTGCTTTAAAGGTTAGAATACGTTGGGCATAAATGCAGCTTGATTTGTCCAAGAAAAGGTCACGTTTTCCGATGTGGTTTCAAATGTTGAGGGAAGCAGCTTAATTTGACTTTTATGTTAAGGGACCTTCATCATTGTGGATATAATAATAAAAAGTTGAATTTAGGGAATTATTGTTGTCATTTATGCAGTATATAACTTGGAAACAGTTGCCTGTGATGGTACCCAGTGCTTTACTGACCCGTCCAGTCACCTCAGCCTCCTCAGCACACAGACTTTGCTGCACTTTAATGCTGTCATTCCCTTTTTTGTATCCACTGTTGCTTCTAGAAACAATTGATAAATGACGCGTGTTACTTATGGCTGAATATGTTTACGAATATGTTTTTATGGCCTCAAAGTTCCTTATAAAATTATATTTTTGTCAGGCTTTATTTTTAGAGTTGGAGTTACTCAACCTCCAGTGAACCAAAACATTCCTTTTTTTTTTTTTCATTTCCTTAAGGCAAAATGACCCAGTAAGGCTACTGAGTTCCATCCATCCATCCATCCATCCATCCATCCATCCATCCATCCATCCATCCATCCATCTTCTTCCGCTTATCCAATTCAGGGTTGCAGGGGGGTGGGTGGGGGTGCTGGAGCTTATCCCAGTTGCCATAGGGTGAGAGGCAGGGTGCACTGTGGGCAGGTCACCGGTCTGTCGCAGGGCTAACACAGAGCGACAGCTTCCTCCCGCAGTCCAAAGGCGTGCAGTTAGCGGGGTCAGCTTAGCTGGAGATTGTCCGTAGGTGTGAAAATGATCTTTTGTAAAAGAACATATCTGCTATGCAGAGTTCAAATGTATCTTAAAATTATAATAGGAAGTTAAATAATAACAATGAGGAGTAACTGTAATTAAAATGTCTGTACATATAATGTCCATATTGCACAATTTTTGCGGCTCATGTAAAACAATCTGTTGATTTGACGAATGGACTTGAATTGAGATACAAAGCTTCATGGTTCATTAATACAGGCAATATTACGGAAGATGAAACATTTTTTGTGGATACATGATAGATTGTGATACTGGCACTACTATTTGCACTTCTTCTGCTTCTTGACACTAAAGGTTTCCTAAATATAACAGACTCCAAACTGGTCGTTTCTCCACGTGCACCTCGTCTCTGTTAGTTCCTCTGAGTGTCAGCTGTTTGTCACACAGTGCTGAGGCATCCTGAGTTAAGGTGGTATGAGTGAGAAGTTTCAGTAACAACCCTTTGGGTAATAGGACAATGACACAGTTCCTAGTCTATCTCTGGATTGAGGACAGATGACTATAATTGTTCTTTATCTCTTAGGGACGGCTTGACTTGACCTGCTTTCAATCAGCATGGTGACACCAAAGACAGAAACAAAAACCACGCAGAGGTCAGGGCCCGAGGAGCATGACTCGCAAGTGCTCCCACACTTACAGTGTTGTGGCTCAGCAAGTGTGAGCCCAGCTCAACTTTGTGTATTTCTTCAAAAAAAAAAAGTGTATTATAAAGTACAAAAACTGAAAATGGAGGCATGTTTTTAAATGTATTCATCACCGTGACGCAGTCAGGTATGGTGATTGGACCAAAACTTCAGCTACAGGATGGGAACATGCAGAGAAGCTGGGTTCTGTTGCTGAATGGCACAGAGTACTCAGAGTTCAGGCAAACGTCTCAAAGTTTCTTTTGCTACTTTTCTGTGCAACAGCAGCTGCAGGAGGAACAGGGTCAGTTAAAGAATCTTTCAAATATGGTGGCATGGGGGGGCAGGGTGAGTGAATGCATATAATTTCATTTGTCCTCTCCATACTCTGATCCCAGTGTCGGGTGATGTCAGATTCACTCTAAGCCAATGGCATTGAAGACATATTGCTCCAAAGTGCTCTGGCACAGTTTAGAATATCAGGCACCATAAATTGAGCAGCCATGGGATGAGATAACATATTGACTTACTTTACCACGGTGTTCTCGTTCAAGGCAAGCCCAGTGGTGGGAAATTGCCCGGTGACATTCGGTGAGGCCAAACAAAACCCGAAGCGATTTTAACTAGAGGACGGAGGCATCTATTAAGCTCTCCGTGACACCAGCAGTTCTGCAGATGCCATAAAGTATCTGCAGATGTCAGCATAACAGAAATGATTTTGTCTTGCTTGAGGGACTTCTATCAGTCAAACTGTCATTTGTTGCAAAGAAATCATGCACAGAAAGTTTATAAGAGAGTTTGCAACCCTGGATCCTAAATAATGTTTGAAATCGCCTTATTATCACCACATTAGCATATTTACTGCATTTCAGGTCAGAATACAGTTACAGCAGATTTGTGTTTTACAGATTTAATGAAGATTGGGAGGTTTTCTTTGTTGCAGCACGTATAGTTAAAACACATCCATATAAATGCTCATACACTATTTAAAAATCCAGGGTTAAAGAAGTTGTTTTTAATATGATAAAGTGGCTGAAGTTTGGTGAGAATTCCCAGCATTCAGCACTAGCAGACCCTGGCAGCGAGAAGAAAATCATCACGTAATCAAGATGTGTGCATCAGACATTTTGGGAGTGCTTCTGTCTGCTTTCTTGGATAAATTATGCTTAATTAGACTGGTGTGGCCTCTGAGAAATAGAGATAAAAATGCATAATTTGTTGCCTGAGAAGCTGCAGCCGAACTTTGGGGTACGGAGTAGAAATAAGTGTTATCACATCAGCATCATATCTGCAGCAGTGTTACTGCTGCAATTAGATTAAACATTCAGACGGCAGCATTACTTTTGCAGGTGCCAGTGAACATAAGAAGGGTTCAGAAAAAGAAAAAACTCTTTTCTGTAGTAATATTCGATATATTCCTTTAAGTCCATATGAGCGAGCATGCACGTATACTCAGCGCTCTCTTTCGTCCCATTCATCTTTATTTTCTCTTCTCAGCACACTAAATATCGCCTTCACAGCCGGGTGGAGAGGAAGGACTACACCTCTGACTGAAGCTGCAGCAGAGATGGATGTCCACTGTCTCCCCCCCCCTCCGAGTGTTTATTTATTCACACCCTGAGTAAAGAGGGACTTACAGAGTAACCCAGAGAGTCCATTTAGACCAGGGGTGGGCAAACTTTTTGGCTCTGGGGCCACATTGACCAGCAAGAGATGCATACATATCAAACATAAAGATAAAAAATACATTACAGTGTTAATACTTACATTTACTTTTAGCCGGAGCAGGGTTGTTTTTGCCAGTGCGTCGAAGTCTGCTGTTAATTTTGCTATAGCAATTCTCAGAATCCTTGACATCAGTCATAATTATGATATGATTTGATTTGGACAATTCTGTGCCAGTCTTCGGCGGGCCAGATTAAAAAGACCAGTGGGCTGGATGTGGCCCACGGGCCGTGGTTTGCCCACCCTTGATTTAGACCAACATGCAGGAGATGGTGTACTGGGGGAGTTAAGGGACATGAGAGCGAGGGTGGGGTAGGGGGGGGGTGGAGGATGACACGGTGAGAAAGTGAACAGCTTTTGTGGATTAAACCAAACTGCACTAAAAATAACTTCTTAAAAGGTTTACACCTCCTCGAAACCCTTTTTTTTTGCTCTCTCACATGAAAAGTGGAGATGATAAAAATGATGTGATTGATGACTCGATTACAACATACACTTGGCGTGAAGAACCCACAATGTGTTGTTGAATGTAGGCGTTCAACAGCGCAACACCAGCCTCGTTCTGCTCACCAGGACCAGAAATATCGAATCCATCCCATGAATGAGATGCTAATTTTTCTTTAATGAAAATCTGCTCTATGCATTGTTGTGCTCTATGTTCTCTTCGCCTTGGATGTGAACACTGTGTGAGCAAGCCGAAGATGTGCCTCAGCCCGTGCACCTAATGGATACAATGCACAGAAGACGCATTTTATATCTGTGACATTTTGAAAATTTACAAGAAAAGACTTGACATTTTGGTAGAAACGCAGCGACAATGAGAGAGTTAAAGACATTAGGTAAGTAAAGGAGAGATGCGAACAGAGGATGAGGAAGAGAGCGCGGGCGAAGAAAGAGAGAGGCAAAGAGAGTTGTGGGAGTGAGTGTAAGCGAGTGGGAGACTGAGAGCAGAAGAACAGTAGAGAGAGAGCTTGTGAGAGGAGGCTACTGTACCGATATAACAAGCAATTCCAAGTTTGCTATTGGCCAAAGCCTGAATGGCCTCAAGCTGTTCCTGTCATTCATTGGTATTTGCTCGCGAGCCGAGTGGTGCCCAGCCCATTCAGAATCTTGGGGGAAGTCCACATTGAGATGTAAAAGAGAGGTTTATATGCATCGGTTTCAGGAATGAAAGCAAACATTTGAATGTCTGATTTTTTTTTGGCGGGGGGGGGGTGTAGTGAGTTGCGAGTGGATGCGAATGAGTGACAGGGACATGTTGGGACCATTTGCTCTGCAGCTGAGCCACAGTTGTCTTCAGCGATTAAATGGTGTCAAACACAAAAGTTGAACAGATGGAGCTTTTTGTACTTATTGTTTATTGTGCAGTTATTATTAGCAATCTGTTAATCCCTACATGTGTGCCTACATGTCTGTGCCTTTATCGATGCCAGTTGGGGTTATTTTTCCAAGAGCACGGATCCGGCAGAGGAATTTAATTTTGATTTGAAAACAAAGAGGAAACATCAGAGACATCTAGAAATAAAACAGAAAGTGTGAGGGGAGCTAGAGGAGCGAGAGAGAGAGAGAGAGAGAGAGGTGAGGTTAAAATTGTGATTCTAGGACGGATGTAGTTTTTTTAAAATCCCACATAGAGGAATGCTGAAGATAAAAGGATGGAAACTTGACAGTGTGGAATGCAAAAGGGAGAGGGGGGAAAGACACGGAAATGGAGATCGATCAAATGTTTACAGGAGGTGAGAAAGAGAAAACCACATCCAGGAGAAATAAGCCAGAGAGGGAGCCAGAAAGCAAAAGGACTGGGGGTGGGGGCTGGGGGGTGGGGGCTTGAAACAGATGGGCAGGAGGAGGATGAGAGGGATGGTGGGAAAGGGGAGGGGACCTTTGAGAGGAGGCTGCCAGGAGGTAGTGCAGAAAGTTGGACTACATTACGATTCATGGTGAGATGATGGCCACATCGACCCACCCCACCCACCCCACTTCACCCCCACCCAGAAATATTGCATTTGGGTTTTTATCTTGAGGTCGGCTCATGTATATCACCACAATCCTACTGTCCCCTCACTGACAAGGAAGCCGTTCCATTTTCAGTTCATCTTATAAAAGTGCTTGCATGGCTTATGTACACTCACTTCACTTTTTCACCACTGTGCTGTAAATATAATTATAAATGAACACACACACACACACACACACACACACACACACACACACACACACACACACACACACACACACACACACACACACACACACACACACACACACACCATCAATCCTGCTCTCGGTCTCCTTTAAACAAAGCTGTGTTCTACTTTTATTTAGAGTGGCTTTTGTGCAGCAGCTCCTTCATAAAGGCCTGATTCATGTTGCTGACATGTTCAGGATCTCTGTTAATCTGCTATCTCCGTGTTACTCCATTACCGTAGACCTTATTACTCAGTTTGTCTATATGACCAAACTTTATGCTTTTCAAACTTATTGAAAGCAATTATTATTGCTCTCCTGGTGACACTCCGAGCTTTGGAAATGGTTTTATATGCCACGGCTGTATAGCGGAGGTCTGGATTTTACGGATTGGTTCTTGTTCTGGCCTGCTGTGGGAATCGTAGGTTCTACACATCTGTGTGCCCATAATCCAGTCCACTGAGTCTCCAGCAGGTGGAAGGCAGTCACATTTAGATCCTTCTCAGGGATTCTGGGGGATCCACAGCAAAGTGTCTAAATGCCTTAATGAGAGATCCCAGTTTTTTTTTAAAATCATGTTTTCACTTTATTTTATGTTAATGTCTGTAGACTGATAGGGGAAAACCCCAATTTTATTCAAGACAGTCATCTAAAGTACATTAAATAAGCGCTTTCATTTGATAAGCACCATTATTTGCAGTCATAAGGAGACGGTAGTGAGTTAAACTGCCATTTAGAGCACCTGCATGTCGTGATGCAAATATTGATATTTCATGTCAGTGTAGAATTAACATATTGCAAGAGAAAGCAATACAATGTATTGGCTGATCAATAATTTTCCCAAGCATATCAAATGCTAATAATTCATGCTTTTCTTTATTTTCTTCAATTTTAAAATATTTTTTACAAAGCCCGGGGTCTCTGTTTGGTTTAATAAAAGATAAAATATGAGTTAATCACAGTCTGTGATCTGAATCAGGTATATATATATATGTACTGAACTTATGCTGCTTTTAGTATAAAATTGCTTCTTTCTATTTCCCTGGACTGTTTGCTTCCTGTGTTATTGTGTGCCCCTGCATCTAAGCCCTACCTACAACAACAATACATGGAAAGCCTTAATACAAGAAGCACCCTTTTATAGCAAAGGAAGCACTTTTCAAATTTACCCACTTAATTTGGCTTCTGGGGATGGCAGATACACCGTATAAGCTTTGAACTTTAGAAACAGGGACAGCACAATAGAGTCTGTCCTTATTTCTCACTGAGCCGTAAGTTCTGTGCTTCAAATAAAGAGCCTGCCAGATACACTACATTGCCAAAGTGTTCATTCATCTGCCTTCACACACACATGAACCTGAGTGACATCCATCCTTAATCCAGAGGCTTTAATATGATGTGGGCCCACCCTTTGCAGCTAAAACAGCTTCAGCTCTTCTGGGAAGTCTTTCCACAGGTTTAGGAGTGTTTATGGGAATTTCTGACCGTTCTTCCAGAAGCACATCTGTGAGGTCAGACACTGATGTTGGAGAGAAGGCCTGGCTCACAGTCTCCACTCTTATCCATCCCAAAGGTGTTCTATCAGGCTGAGGTCAGGACTCTGTGCAGGCCAGTCAAGTTCTTCCACCCCAAACTGGCTCATCCATGTCTTTATGGAGCTGCTTTGTGCACTGGTGTGCAGTCATGTTGGAACAGGAAGGGGCCATCCCCAAACTGTTCCCACAGAGTTGGGAGCATCCAATTGTCCCAAATGTCTTGGTATGCTGAAGCATTAAGAGTTCCTTTCACTGGAACTAAGGGGCCGAGCCCAACTCCTGAAAAATACCCCCACACCATAACCCCCCCTCCACCAAACTTTACACAATGCAGTCAGACAGGTACCGTTCCCCTGGCAACCTCCAAACCCAGACTCCTCCATCAGATTGGCAGATGGAGAAGTGTGATTCATCCCTCCAGAGAGCACGTCTCCACTGCTCTAGAGTCCAGTGGCGGCGTGCTTTACACCACTGCATCCGACGCTTTGCATTGAGCTTGGTGATGGAAGGCTTGGATGCAGCTGCCATGGAAACCCATCCCATGAAGCTCTACACACTGTTCTTGAGCTGATCTGAAGGCCACATGAAGGTTGGAGGTCTGTAGTGATTGACTCTGCAGAAAGTTGGTGACCTCTGTGCACTATGACCCTCAGCATCCTCTGACCCCACTCTGTGATTTTACCAACCCCTGGCCGCGGACAGGTACAGATCCGTGGTTCATTCGGTACCGGGCAGCACTGAAAGAATAAATAATGTTTTATTTATTATCTGAGTTTGAACGATGTCTTATTTTGAAAAATGACTCACTCTTGACGCGCGTCTAGACGCTGTCTGGGTCGTGTGATACGTTGACACTAAAATTAAACCCACAGGCTTCACTGGTTCCCGTGCCTGTCTGACAAACTACGTTGGTTGACCTACATAACACTCGTATATAGCACTTTGAGTTCTTAGCTCTTAAAGTAGAAAAGCGCTATATAAGAACTAGTCCATTTACCATTTATATTTAACAACACCGGGGATAGCAGTGAGGCGGATCCAGCCAGGCATTGAGCTGAAAGCCACTCTGCGGCCACTCTCCATGTGAAATCAAAGCTTCCTGTTACTGCAGGGATCCTGACAGCATTTTGGGCTGATACTTAGTGAGGCCGAAACCAGCCAACCCACAAGCTAGCAAAAATGAGTTGCAGAGAAACAAGCTCAGGGCTCACACTGATACAGTGTTATGGTGAGTTGCATTTTCCATGAGCTTGTTTTTACTTGTATCTTATTTTGAAGGCATGTTTAAACATTACTATGGCGACCAGAGATGCTGTTATTCATATTATTGGCTCGATGTTATGAGGACACTGCTGATATAGTTGCATACGAGTACATATTGGATTCATGTTTATTATATTTAGAAAAATATCAGTTTTTGTGCTGGTTGTATCATTTATTTTGTTGTATTTATCTGCTGCATTTTAAAGGCTGGTCCGTGAAAATATTGTCTGACATTAACCGCTGCTCTAAATGAACAAAGGGTTCAGGGTTCAGAGCCTGTTGTGTGGGTGGAGAAAAACCAGCAGTCTGTGCTTTTCTTACACTTTCTACCTCAGAAATGTGTCATTTTAGAGACTTCCACACCGGTGCTTTTTTAGCCAGAAGTGACCATATTTAGATGACAAGGTTGGGTGCTAAGAAAGTATTAGAATTTTAATTGCAATGTTGAAGCCCAAATTTCTTGGACCATCTATGGCACACAGCAAACCATAATGCATTTATATGAAAAAATTGCATTAAAAAATGCTCCAAATGCAATACCAAAAACATGGTGATCCAGTTCACTGTCTGGAAGGTGGATGTGGAGGTGACACAGACATCCATCAGCTACAGCTGCTTCTGTCAGCAAAAATGTCAGTCAAAACAATCATAAACATGTAACAGTTAATAAAATATCCCCTGTATGGTTGTCATGAAGGCGAAGTTAGCTGCAGAGGCCCAAACTGTTTTTGTACCCAGCTGTGAACGTGCTTTTTAATGCTTTAAAGTCGGGCATCTTAACACCGGAGTCTGTGGTTGTTTACACACTTTTAGTGGCGGCCTCAAGTGGCCACTCAAGAAACCGCAGTTTTTGACACCATTGTCCAAGTGATATCACTTAGAGCAAGTAGACACACTCTTGCCTTTAGCTACGTTTCAGTGATGCAGGTTTGTTGCAGCATACACCAACTCTTTACATTGTAACTCTGTTGATGTACATTTGGAGTGCTAGTATTGTTTTAAAGAGCGTGAACAGGCCTGAATATGGCTTATATGAGAGTAAAAACACAGATTAATTATTATGGTGTGATACATCGATGGCATATTTGGTGCCATTTTGATGACATTGTCAACATTTGAAATTGTTGCAGAGCTTGGATTACTGCATACATACTCAGTGCCAACTTACGCTCACGGTGGTGTGTGTGTGTGTGTGTGTGTGTGTGTGTGTGTGTGTGTGTGTGTGTATAGTTAGAAATGGAAGGAGAAAAGGAAGAGGGGGAGGGATGGAGAGACAGAAACACAGAGAGTAAGAGAGTGAGAGGGAGGTACAAGTCAGTATTTCATGGATGGCTGTGTTGCTATGGGAACAAGATGTGGGCTCCCTATTCCCAAAAAAGTGTCCTCCTTCCTTTCTCCCTTCCTTCCCTCTTTTCCTCTCTCTGTCTCTGATCACTTCATTTCTCTCTCTTGTTCTTCACAGCATCCACCACATCTACACCTCTCTCCTCTTCCCTTTCCCCAACCACATCCCATCACATGCCTCCTCTTTCCTTCAGTCTCTCATCCTCTCTCCTCTGTCATCCATCCTTTCTCCGCCCACTCATTCAACCCCACCCCCCCACACACACACACCACCACCACCACCCTCACTCCATTCTCTCCCCTCTTTCAGTATCGTCCATTTTTCCTCTTTGCCTCCCCTCTCTGTTCCTCTCTTTCCATCCCTGTTTTTCCCTGTCTCTCTGATCCCCCGTCTCTTTAACACTCACTTATATTCTATTCTTTTCTCGGTTGTCATGGCAATAGGCTGGGGGCGTGAGAGAGCGAGTGCGAGCAAGCGAGCGGGAGTGGGTGTTTCGGAAGTGACATCTCTTGGGCAGTAACCTTGTTTCCTGTGTGGTGGAGTTGGGGGCGGATTCAAGGCGCTAGCAGCGCAGCAACAGTGACGCCGTGTGGACGCTTTGGGTGAGCAATGGGGAACCCGGGACGCGCCGTGCGAGGGCTGGGTGAATGATCTAATAGGTGAGAATACTCTCCCTCCACTTCTACTCCTTTCCCTCTTTGTCTCACACACACACACACACACACACACACACACACACACACACACACACACACACACACACACACACACACTCCCTGCTTCTCATCTGACATCTCTTGAAGGTTGAAGGAGATTGAGTGTAGTAGGGATCAAAGCTTTCGGCTGCATTCACATAGGAACAGCAGTTAAATGTACATATTGCACCTGATCTGCACTCACATGTGAGCACAGACACATGTGAGGAACTTTTCCTCTTAGCGGACTGACAGGTGTTGAGTGTAAAATCCACCTTGTGTTCATTGCTACAGTGAATTAAATGATTGTTTAAAAAGTCTGATATTTAGGCTCTCCGGTAGCACTCAGAGGGGTGGGGGTGGGGGGGTGATAAGATGCACACTTTCTCCTATGAACATTTTTTTCTAAGTTTTAGTCTGTGAGGATACTTTAAAGTTAGTTTAATTAATTGTTCTTCCACCAACTCCTGGAACTCATTACTGTCTTTTCTGCTCAGTACATGTTTTTTTGTTTGGTTTTTTTGGCTCACTTTCTTCCCCAACTGGTTGCTAAATGTGTCTGTCAGGTGTTTGATCTTAAGAAGTAGGGATGGAGCCAAGGAGTGGGCCACCAGCGGTGATGCCTGTTGGGAGGCTCTGCTCATACTCCTGTAACTGTTATTTATCTTACCTTTTTATGTTTTTGCAGATAAATTTCTCTCTGGTCATTGTTTCCACATGGACACATTTTAAGAGTTCCACCACTGCCCGTGTAAATTGTAATTACTGTATGAGCTTTAGGAACTCTCAGAAGAAAAAATACAGAGAGATCAGCTTCTGCTCCACCCCAAATGTAAACAGTGGTCTGGATCCACCACTTCTAACCAGAGAGTTCATTGTTAGTTTATTGGAGCATTTGTACTAGAAGCAGCCTCCCTCTAATTCAGGAAACAAAAGGAAACGAGAGGCGTGTGTGCAGTTTGTAAAACCACCAGCGAATATAGTGAGTAAAAGTGGATAGATCTCATTCACTTGGTCAGCATAAGCGCTAACACTGACCTTTTTAAGTGAATGACCTTCTGGCTGTGCTGTAAGTGAGCCACATTAAAGACATCTTTTTTGCCACCTTCATTAAAGAACCGACAGCTTTGTGTGACCTTGTGTAAAGAATTTTAGGTACACAGATTTTTTAGTTTTTATTATCACAATGACAATAAAGAGAGAAAAAGTTTAATGTCCATCTCTACTGAAAAATCAGAAAGGCTACAGAGTCGACTCTAAAGTTAACCATCCATCCATCCATCCATGCATCCATCCATTCTCTTTCGCTTATCCGGGGCCGGGTAGCAGGGGCAGCACCCTAAGCAGAGAAGCCCAGGCTTCCCTCTCCCCAGCCACCTCCAGCAGCTCATCCCCGGGGGACCGCAAGGCGTTCCCAGGCCAGCTAAGAAATATAATCTCTCCAGCGTGTCCTGGGTCTACCCCAGGGCCTCCTCCTGGTGGGAAATGCCCGGAACACCTCACCCAAGAGGCACCCAGAAGGCATCCTAGTCTGATGCCCGAACCACCTCAACTGGCTCCTCTCGATGTGGAGGAGAAGCGGCTCTACTCTGAGCCCCTCCTGAATGGCCGCACTCCTCATCCTATCTCTAAGATACAGGTCAGCCCCCCTCCAAAGGAAACTCATTTCTGCCGCTTGTATTTGCGATCTTATTCTTTCGGTCACTACCAAAAGTTTGTGACCATAGATGAGGGTAGGAACGTAGATCGACCAGTAAATCGACAGCTTCGCTTTTACACTCAGCTCCCTCTTCACCACAACAGACCGGTGCAGGGTCTACATCACTGCAGACGCAGCCCCAATCCGTCTGTCGATCTCTCGCTCCCTTCTCCCGTCACTCGTGAACAAGACCCCGAGATACTTGAACTCCTCCACCTGGGGCAGGAATTCGTCCCTGAGAGGGCCCTCCACCCTTTTCCAACTGAGGACCATGGCCTGAGACTTAAAGGTGCTGATTCTCATGCCAGCCGCTTCACACTTGGCTGCAAACCATTCCACTGCAAGCTGGAAGCCACCACCTGATGAAACCAACAGCACCACATCATCCACAAAGAGCAGAGATGAGATTCTGAGGCCACCAAGGAATAAGCCTTCCGCCACCTGGCTGTGCCTAGAAATTCTGTCCATAAAAATTATGAACAGAATCGTTGACAAAGGGCAGCCCTGGCGGAGTCCAACACCCACAGGAAACAAGTCCAACTTATTGCTGACTATACGGACCAAGCTCTCACTGCGGTTGTACAGGGACTGAATGGCCCACAACAACGGGCCAGACACCCCATATCCCGAGGGACATGGTTGAATGCCTTCTCCAAGTCTACAAATCACATGTAGACTGGTTGGGCAAACTCCCACGCACACTCGAATATCGCCGAGAGGATAAAGAGCTGGTCCAGCGTTCCACGACCAAGACGAAAGCCGCATTGTTCCTCTTGGATCCAAGGCTTGACTAATGGGCGGACCCTCCTTTCCAGCGCCCTGGCATAGACCTTACTGGGGAGGCTGAGGAGTGTGATCCCCTGAAAGTTGGAGCACACCCTCCGGTCTCCCTTCATAAAAATGGGGACCACCACCCCGGTCTGCCAATCCAATGGCACTGCCCCAGATCTCCACGCGATGTTGCAGAGGTGTGTCAACCAAGACAGCCCTACAACATCCAGAGCCTTCAGGAACTCAGGGCGAATCTCGTCCACCCCAGGGGCTCTGCCACCAAGGAGTTGTTTAACCACCTCAGTGACCTCACCCACAGTGATGGGCATCATCCACCTCATCCCCAGACTCTGCTTTCACTACAGAAGGTGTGTCAGTAGGATTCAGGAGGTCCTCGAAGTATTCCTTCCACCGTCCGACTATAGCCTCAGTTGAAGTCAGTAGCACTCCACCCGCACTATAGACTGTGTGAAGGCAGCACCGCTTTCCCCTCCTGAGTCGCCTGATGGTTTGCCAGAATCACTTCGATGCCATTCCAAAGTCTTTTTCCATAGCCTTACTGAACTCCTCCCACACCCGAGTTTTTGCTTCAGCCACTGCCAGAGCCGCATTCCGCTTGGCCTGCCGATACCTGTCAGCTGCCTCCGAAGTTCCATAGGCTAACCAAGCCCGATAAGACTCCTTCTTCAGTTTGATGGCTCCCTTCACCTCCGGTGACCATCATCTGGTTCGGGGGTTACCACCACGACAGGCACCAACCACCTTGCAGCTCTAAGCAGCAGCCTCAACAATGGAGGTGCAGACCATGGTCCATTCGGACTCAATGTCCTTAGCCTCTCTCAGAATGCTGTCAAAGTTCTGCCAGAGGTGGGAGTTGAAGATCTCGCGGACTGGGGCTTCTGCCAGGCATTCCCAATGCACCTTCACAACATGTTTAGGTGCACCAGGTCTGTTCGGCATCTTTCCCCACCACCTGATCCAACTCACCACCAGGTGGCGATCAGTTGACAGCTCAGCTCCTCTCTTCACCCGAGTGTCCAGAATATACGGCCACAGATCTGGTGATACGTTTACAAAATCGATCATCGACCTGCGATGATCGACCTGGTGCCATATGCATTTATGGACACCCTTATGTTCGAACATGGTGTTCATTATGGACAAACTGTGGTTTGCACAGAAGTCCAATAACAAGACACCATTCGGGTTCAGATCGGGCAGGCCGTTCCTCCCAGTCACGCCCCTCCAGGTCTCACTGTCTTTGCCCACATGAGCATTGAAATCTCCCAGCAAGATGATTGAGTCACTGGATGGAGCTCTCTCAAGCACCCTGCCCAGCAATTCCAAAAAGGGTGGGTACTCTGAACTGTCATTTGGCGCATAAGTGCAAACAACAGTCAGGACCCCTCTCATCCACCGGTGAAAACTGACGTGGTGGGCCTACAGGAGGGTAGGCCCATTTTATCTCTTCGGGCTGTGCCCGGCCGTTTTAAGATAAAACTTTGATTGCTTTATGCACCATAATTAACAAATGCATTCACACTGCTTGACAGATATACACTAGAGTTAAGTTAAATTTTATTTTATACATATAGCGTCAAATCACAATATCAAGGCACTACACTGCCAAAAGTATTCACTTGTCTGCTTTCACACGCACATGAACCTGAGTCACATCCCATCCTTAATCCATAGGCTTTAATATGATGTGGGTCCACCCTTTGCAGCTATAACAGCTTCAACTCTTCTGGGAAGGCTGTCCACAGGTTTAGGAGTGTTTATAGGTATTTATAATAATAATAATAATAATAATAATGCCTTAGACTTATATAGTGCTTTTATAGTACTCAAAGCGCTTTACAATTCCATGCACTATTCATTCACACCTCAATCATACTTGGTGGAGGTAAGCTACTAATGTAGCCACAGGTGCCCTGGGGCAGTCTGACAGAAGCGTGGCTGCCAATTCGTGCCTACGGCCCCTCCGACCACCACCAATCTTCTGACCATTCTTCCAGAAGCACATCTGTGAAGTCAGACACTGATGTTGGAGAGAAGGCCTGGCTCACAGTCTCCACTCTAATCCATCCCAAAGGCTGAGGTCAGGACTCTTAATGCTGAAGAATTAAGAGTTCCTTTCACTGGAACTAAGGGGCCGAGCCCAACTCCTGAAAAATACCCCCACACCATAACCCCCCCTCCACCAAACTTTACACAATGCAGTCAGACAGGTACAGTTCCCCTGGCAACCTCCAAACCCAGACTCCTCCATCAGATTGGCAGATGGAGAAGTGTGATTCATCCCTTCAGAGAACACGTCTCCACTGCTCTAGAGTCCAGTGGCGGCGTGCTTTACACCACTGCATCCAACGCTTTGCATTGAGCTTGGTGATGGAAGGCTTGGATGCAGCTGCCATGGAAACCCATCCCATGAAGCTCTCTACACACTGTTCTTGAGCTGATCTGAAGGCCACATGAAGGTTGGAGGTCTGTAGTGATTGACTCTGCAGAAAGTTGGTGACCTCTGTGCACTATCACCCTCAGCATCCACTGACCCCACTCTGTGATTTTATGTGGCCTACCACTTCATGGCTGAGTTGCTGTCTTTCCCAATCGCTTCCACATTGTTATAATCCCACTAACAGCTGACTGTGGAATATTTAGTAGAGATGAAATTTCAGGACTGGACTTGTTGCACAGGTATCATCCTATCACGGTACCACGCTGGAGTTCACTGAGCTCCTGAGAGCGACCCATTCTTTCACTGATGTTTGTAGAAGCAGTCTGCATGCCTAGGTGCTTGGTTTATACACCTGTAGATATGGAAGTGACTGGAACACCTGGATTGAGTGATTTGGATTGTGAGTGAATACTTTGGCAGTATAATGGATATAGTTTAGTAATTAGTGGAGTGAGCATGAAAAGGCAGAGTCGAGTCACAGGCATATTCAGGTCTATTACTTGACAAGACACTCAATCAAGTTTACCATATGTCATATCTATTGCACATTAGGCACATCTTGATTTGAAGAATGATCAGAGAAATAATTATTAGCATTACCACTGCTACAGATCATTGGCCCTCAGGAGTGTGTGGTAGTGGTGTCAGGGTGCCAACAGTGGTCAGCCTGCCTATTTAAGTGAGTGTAACTCAGAGTCTCTTTTTTTTCTTTTTTGCATCCTGCTGTGCACTTGAAAAAGATGTGAAGAAGTATCCTCTACTATTTCTAAAATGGCAAACAGTGGTGTCATTCGGTTTATGGATGGATAAGCAGTCTTCTGCTGCTTGGAAGAGCCTGTACAGTACCGAAGTCTCACAAGTGAGCCATGTTGGCATCAGCTGAGGGCGATTATCAGGGGTTAAGAAGACCAGGCCAATGGGGAGAGATCCATATGTAGTTTCAGTGGTGACATAGACATCAAAAATGTGCTTTTATATAATGAGCAGTTCAATCTGATATTAAAAAGAGGTTTTAAAGTTTTGTTGACAGTGCGCTCCAAAATGCCAACATGATCAATGTCCCTGGCTCATCCCACCACAACTCTTAAAAACATGCTTTTCTAATCTGAGTTAAGGATATAGTTAACCAAGAAAAACAATAAGTATGCTTATCTTATGATAAGATATGTGTGCCAGAATGCAGCTGAAGCTGTCATGAACTTCTGGTAACTTTCCATCCATCCATCCATGGTTGCGGGGGGCTGGATCCTTTCCCAGCTGTCATGCGGTGAGAGACTATCACAAGGCTAACAGAGAGAGAGACATGCAACCATTCATGCCCACATTCACACCTACAGTCAATTTAGGATCACCAGTTAAGGTAACACAGGCCTTTGGAGTGTGGGAGGAAGCCAGAGTAAATGCAGAGAACCCACGCAGGCAGAGGCAGAACATGCAAACTCCACACAGAAAGGCCCAAAAGCATGGATTCAAACCCCAGACCCCGCTGCTTTGAGGCAGTAGTCCTAACCACTGCACCATTTTGTGGTCCAGCTTATGCTAAGTAAAATTATTACACTAACATGGCCTTAATACTTAAGTAATAACATATCACAGCAGATACCTCCTACTCTCCAGTGAGTGAGGGTAGCCTGTAATTGTCAACTATAGTCACATTGTCACAATAGAGAAGGCTAATTAAAGCACATATCTAACATAAATGTATGATTCAGAGGTTGTAATGATGCAAAACGTTGCAAAATGTTGCATTTTCATAGCTGAGAAATTGGTGGCTGGTTGATTGCCTGTAACAGTATGGCATCTTTGAGCTGTGTGCAGAGTAGTTGTGTGTGTGAGGTGATGCGATTGAGAGGTCTCACCACCCTGTGAGGTGATCGCTGAGTAATTGGTATTGATCAACAAACCTACCAACCACCCACAGGTATATTTAGAGAGAAAATTATACTGATTGCTTTTAATGAAGCAAAAACTTGATTTCTCAATGTATATTATTTTTTTATTTATTGCGCTGCATCTCCGTGTCGATCCACTATCATGGCCCAAACTAATGTAAGTGTAATGAGCTGGACTTTCTTCTTAGCAGCGTACAGGAGAAGTTCAGGGCACGACCAATGTGCTTGTTCAGCGAGAAGCTTCGAACTTCTGAGCCTCCGTGACCCCGCTGCAGACATTTGACAGCTCCCTTGACTCAGCACTGACAGCGGCCTACTCTGCTGCACACATGCACTCCTCTGACTCAGAGTGCAGCTCTGCATCTGTTCTCACGACCATCCACATATTCATTCTCGAAGCGAGCGTGTCTGTATTCAGTTGGCATACCTGGTAGGGATTCGCTCAAATGCAGTAATATGTGATAGTGGTGCAGCTGAGGTCACAGTAATGACATGGGCACTATGTGGTGCCTTCTTTCCTGGGAAGTAACCTGCTTTGGTTCGCCATGCTTGCAGGAGTACATTATTTGCCCCGGGCGGTCCAGAGATATTGCAAGCTTTATTTTTAGCACTGTTTTGGAGCTCAGCGATGTGTATAAATCAACATTAGGTCTGTTGGGTTCCAGTAATGACAACGTTGACTAAGGCTGACCAGCCATCTGATTGGTGCCTGGCACTCTTCTTTGTAAACTGCTAAGGATGGCAGAAAAAGGAAAATAGCCCTCAGAGAGGGAACAAAGGCAGAGCAGAGAGCAGACCGCGGAGAGTGAATGAAAGACAGAGTGAGGTAGAGAGAGATGAGTGGAGAAAAGAGGCATGTCAGCATTTCTGCCAGTGCCAAATCGTTACTGTATATTCATGCAACCTAGAGCCGTGCCTCTGCACCCTGAACGTACGAGCGGACAGCCAGAAGAATGGGTGTGCTCATTGAAATTCTGTCCACTGTGCTTCACAGGCCCTTAATAGACAGCCTCGGGGGTGGAGAGGTAGGCCTACAGTAGAGAAGTGCAGATTGGGCTGTGGATGACTCACGCTGTTATACCCATGAGAATATCTCAGCATCATGACTTTGCTCTGCACGGTTGCAAAGTTGGGATTGAAGGGCTTTTTTGTAGAAACGTATAGAACATGTGGTGAATTTATCGGATGCGTTGTGGTAATGAGCAGTGATTCACACGGCTCTTACGCAGCATCTGTCATGTTTCTATTTAACAGGTTGGCTTTGAGCTGACACACATGTCCAGAATGACATTAAGTGAGTGGAACAACAGTGATGCATGATTCCTCTTTTACTAAAAAAAATATATGGGAGGACCTAACATGCTGAAACTGATAAACATTTGTTTGCTGCAAGCTAAACACTTTCAAAAAATTCTCTTTGCAAGAAAAATATTTTGCCATGTTGCCTTTGAAGATAAAATGTGCAAACATCCCACGGTTCAACTTAGAGTGCCAAACCTTGAATTTCAGCTTTTTCAGCTGTTATTCCTCCGACCAGCAACTTTTGCAGGTCATATGTTTTTTAGTTTATTTTAATGATCAGATAAAATTCTGCAGTTTTTGCTTCTGTTTTGTCACTTGGATTTATGCAGTGAAGGAAGAAATCCATACTGGAGAGACACGACTGCGTTATCTGGAAGAAAAAAAAAACAAGTATGTAAAATATTTTGGGGTAACAAACTCATAATGCCGTAAAAAATGTTTTGTGCTGACATGATCAGGCTGTTACTGATTTTTGAATTATGTGCAGCTGATAAAAATTCCTGAATCAGTACAGTCAGAGCTCCACAGCTGCGAGGATGCTGGAATGAACAGCTTTGGGCTCCGTGTGTAAAAAATGACTTTGGAGAATTTTGTAACAAAATAAAAATTCTCCAAAGTGAGATTTCAAATTTCCAGTGAAAGGTGACATTTTTTTTAAAACTTTCACTCGCATAATTAAAACCGCAGACTTAGAGGTGGCCCAGTGGTGTGGTGCTTAGCACTGCCACGTCACAGCCAGAGGCCTCTGGGTTTCTGGGGACCTTCTGCGTGGGTCTGCGTGGGCTCACTCTGGGTGCTTCCTTCCACAGTCATGCTTATTAGATTAATTGCTGATACTAAATTGGCCACAGGTGTGAATGTGAGTGTGACGGGTTTCCTGTCTGTGGGTGTTTGCCCTGTGAAACACCGCTGACCTGTCCACAGCTGGGAGAAGCTCCAGCTCCCCGCAGCCCTGATAAAAGAAAGACAATGGATGTATGGAAATATAGAGAGTGAATCACTGTATTATTACAATGTATCAGTAAAGAATGACATTCTACTAATTCTACAAATTCTCCTTTTAGCTTAATGTTTGCTGGCTACATTTTAATGACTGACACTCGTCATTGATAACTTATCTATTAAAATAGATTTAATCCTAAAATATATTTAATATAAAAATCTTTTTATTGTTTAATTGATTTTCAACAGTGTCTTTATTAAAGCAAACAAAAGAAAACAAACATCTGCTCCAACCATTTAACACTCAGAGCTGCAGAGAAGCAAGTGCAGAGACAGCATGTTTGAATTCACACAAAGACCTTCTCTTCATTCCACTAAATATGAAAATATAAATAAATCAATACATAAGAAAATAAAGTTCACCACAAATAATTATTCCATTCCATCCCAATCCACCGCAAAGGTCCCCAAACCTTTGTTTCACATCACACTGACCTCTGCCCAAAGTCTTTTAATCTTTCTGTACCAAACACAGTGAAAACATGATTGTCCTTCAGCTTCTGTGCTTTTCATAAATATTTCTCTAATGTTTTCTTTTGTGGTATTATTATTATTAGTAGTAGTAGTAACAGTAGCCTTATTGGCAAACTTGTAAGCCGTTTCTTGGCTCCTGCGCCTATTCTGTAATATTAGTTACAGCCGTGGCCTCCATGGGTGCATACACTGTAGTTCAGCCACAGCATGTTGTAAATAAAGTTATGTATGCGCAGACATACATTTCCCTCTCAGGGTTGTGGAGAGATATGCTGATACAATCTGTACTTATCCAAAAATAGCAACACTGAGGTACCCGCTGCCTCAAATGTGTGTGTGTCCTTCTGTTTGTGTTTGTGGTGTTAGGAATGTTTAAGAACATCTAGCACATAATGATGTAGTATCAGTGCATCGTTTAGTATATCAGCAGCTGTCTACACTTATTCCATTGTTAGTCCACTATGCAGCAAACACCATGCAGCGGAGGATGGAGTGCAGACAGAGGGAGGGCAGTTGGCTGCAGGTGCAGCACATTAGAGAAGACAAGCAATCAAACAGGTGGAAAACACAGGAGGACGGGAAGTGCAGGGTCACAGGGAAAAAGAAAGAAAGCCTAACGTAACAGCTAGAAATGATTAAAGTGATCTCGAAGCAGCTGAAAAGTTCTGGTTCTATAAGAAGAAATAGCATGCTGCCATAAATTGCCCTAAAAAATTATGAAAGCACTTAACTGGATTTGTCAGCCTGCACTCTACATTCTCTCTGCTCCAGCCCTCTTTTCATTTCTTTTTACTCCTCATACCTACCCCTCATATACCTCAAGGTTCTGTTGATCCAGAAGATTCAAAGTGGAAGCTTTAAATGTTTCTGCGTGTGATTATGTTTGAAACTTCGTAAAAACGAGAGAAAATATTAGCTGCGTTTGCAGCAATCAACCCACATTCCAAAAAACACAATTTATCTGGTAAGTAAAATTGCCCTAAAACAATACTGAAAACATCTTCCTGTCATGGGAAGATGAAGAGTGATGGACCACATGTGGTTTTTCATGAAGCCACACTCTACGATTCACCCCCTCATCATTCCTGCAATCGTCTATATTAATTAGCTTTGCTTGTTTAGGAGCTCATCAATATTTCAGCAGCCCGATTCATAATTCAAACAGGAACCTGAAAGATCAACCATGTTGTTATCGTGCTTCGATTTCCGATTTGGACGGGGAGGTAGAAACGCTGTAGCTGTCGGTATCTGCTGCCAGGATTTGGGAAGAATATGTGAAATGATGATGCAGTAATATAATCAGTTATGACATGCTGTAGTGTTGCATTGTGGGCCGCAGGCAAGCCTGTTTTTTTGTGTGTGAGTGTGTGTGTGTGTGTGTTTTTCACTCTCACGAGGAGAGCGTGCTCGGCTTCAGTCGGTCACCTCCTCGGCTGATTTCCTACATCAAACGCCTCTACGCTAACTTCATGCAGCGGGTCAGAGGAGCGTCAGCAGCGTGTTTGAGTATCTGTGTCTCACAAACAGCAGTTTCTCCCCCGTGTATGTGTGTGTGTGTGCGTGCGCACACTTGTGACTGTGTGAAAATGTGTATGTGCTGCAGCCTGCAGATGTTGTAGGTGTGAACTTGGCTTTTCCTTGTTGCAGGAGGTGTGAGCCGCTGGGGAAATGTTACTCTGACTGACTCACAAACTGCAGGAATCTTTCTGAGAAAAAAAAAAAACCTGTGTTCTTTAAACTTAAAAACAAACCATCACCTGGTTTCAGAGTAAATCAGTTCAACAATCTCCCGTTCTGAGCCATGATGTGTGATCCTGCTCCCAGGGGAATGACCATCAGCCTCATAGGGAGAAGATGCCACTTTTATTTAGACAAAGTTTTAAACGAGTACAATAAATCCAGCCTATTGGCAATTTGTTTGTCTCTCTTTGAAGATCGTGCATTGTGTGTGTTCGACCCGACGGTTTCTAAAAGAGGAGCGAGGCTTTGAATTCACACATGAAGCAGGATAAAGTGAGAGTGCTGCCCCGAGACGTTTGCTTTTACACCGTAATCTGGAGCATGTGAGCGATGCCGCTGTTTGCTTCGCTGAATAAAAATAAAAACTCTGAAACCTTAAAATGAGGTAACAAATAAGGAGTTTTAAGGGGGGGGAGTGAGGTCAGCATTAGAACAACAGAGCCCCGGGTCAATGTCGGGTCACTGAGCTGCAGAGGAAGAGGAAGAGAGGGATGAGGAGCATGAAAACAGAAGAATCTCTGCAGCATAAAAAAGTTCACAAAAATGATTTCCACGTGAATTTGGGAGAAACTTATAAAAGCCTGGACATTATTATTCTGTTCCATTCTACATTTCCTAATAATATCCATACATACAAAATGTTCCTTAAAATGTTTAATGCAATTTATGACTTTAAATACAGGCTGTGATTGTGCAATAAGGGCAGAAAACTGAGAGCGCTGCGAAGAAAGAAAAGACAAAGTGCCTCATTTACCCACAGCGCTTAGCTGCACATTTTTCACTTAAGACAAAGTCACACAGCTACCTGGAAAGGATCCATATTAATGTCTCCAGTACTCTATGATCAATTTCTTTAATTATTCGAAGTGCAGGGCCCTCAGATATCACTCTCGTTCTTTTTCCATATTTTCTGAAATGATCCCGGGAATCAGGGAAAGCACTAAAGATAATTCATTCCCCTGCCGAGGAGATTATGCTTTGGTTCTCCGTCTGTCCGTCAGTAGGATATCTCTGGATCCTTAGTACAGATTTCTGCTAATTTCGGTGGACAGAACAGCTGCAGGCTGAAGAACAGATGATTAGATTATGGCGGTGAGCTGGATCTAGGACTTGTTCAATTAGACAATTATCATTTTAAGCTGTAAAAGTAACAGAGATACAGATTCGGTGTGTGCTGCCTTCTTTCTAAAAATAAAAGGGTTTGTCTGATGGGAGCTGTACCCTCGGTTTAATTTCACTTTGGAGTGTTTCCAAATACTTCTGTGCTCATCCTAGTGCCACTTAACATGTGTCTCAGTACAATTTTAGACATAAGAAGTACCTCTTCTTTTGTTTTGCTCTGTATGTGTGAATGGAATAATGTTATTAATGGGAAAAAGTGAACTGGTATGAGGGATTTTAAAAACTGCACCAACCAGCATCAGTTCTCACCTTTCCGGTCTGAGGCCCGTGCGTCCGCGGCCTACACAAACAGGTTTTCACATTTGTTTGTTTGTTTTCAAAGGGATGCTTTGACATTTTGAGACTTTTGTTTTGATATTAGATTAAAACTTTTATTGCTTCATTATTTATGAAGCTAAAGCTGTGAAATGTTCAAAGTTGCATCAAGTGTAGAATTGGAGAGAAACAGCTAGCATGGCTGTTTTCCAGAGTCAACAAATAACAGAAAAATTTACTAATTTGTCTGATCTATCTCTCTCTTTTTTCTTTTTTTTTTTATCTGCATAGAATAAAATCAAAATAGTTCAGTAAAATAAACTAAAAATGTAAGTTTTTTGATTTTCATGTTGGGTCATGTTCTGGATGCTAAGCTAAATGAACCAGTGTAACCGTTTCATAACTATAGCTTCACTGAAAAGCCACAACATTAAATCCACCTGCCAAATATTGTGTTGATCTCCTTTGTGCTGCTAAAACAACTCTGAGCAGTCTAGACATGACTCCGCCATGACTCCAGGGCCTCCAGGCGTGTCCTGTGGCGTCTGCCAGCACGATGTTGGCAGATGAGCCTTTCGGTCCAGTGGTTGGCAGTGTGGTACCTCCTTCGTGCTTCCCACGGATTCTGGATCACATCGGCTTCTTGGAAGAAGCCGGGTCAGTGGCTTGGGCCGTTGTTGTTGTTCCTGCACAGCTTTTGTGGAGCGGTGGGGAGCATTGTCCGGCTGGGGGGGTGGGGTCCTGCCAGTGGGCGATGCAGTTGTTAAAACTGTTGTGTGGGAGGTCAAACTAGCTTCCACATAAATGTTAGGACTTGAGTTTTCCCGGCTGGAAAGAATAATATGTTATAACTGTTTTATGCACTTTAGCTGTCGGTGATTTTAATGTTGTGGCAGATTGGTGTATAATAGTGCATAATGAGTGCAGTGAGTGACATGTGCTCTGTGCTGATAATATTTGTTTTATTTTGTTCATGCTATAACTGCTGTTCCCGTGGACGTCTTGCTTCAAGTGTTCTTCCTCCTCTCATTGATCTCATTAGGACTTCCAGCATGACTGATACATCTTTAAAGCAGACCTATCAAAGCACACTAATAACACCTGACACTGACTTTATGAGGACAGACATGTGACAGCACCGCAGCCTTCCTTCTGATGATCCTGATTGAGCCTCTCTTTCCTCCATTCTCCTCTCTACCCCCCCCTCTCTTTTAGATGCAAGGTGTGCCGTCCCCCCCTCCTATCATTATCACCATCATCGTTCCCACGCCCACTCCTTCCACACTCCCTCCTACAACCGTCCTGCTCAGGAACGTCCCACCTACGACCGTCCCTCCTACAGCCATCCTCCCTTCGACCGCCCTTCCTTCGACCGTCCTTCCTTTGACCGTCCTTCCTTCGACCGTCCTTCCTTCGACCGTCCTACCTTCAACCGTCCTTCCTTCGACCGCCCTTCCTTTGACCGTCCTTCCTTCGATCGACCTTCCTTCGACCGTCCTTCCTTCGACCGCCCACCCTACAGCCGCCCCTCGCACGAACGCCCCATCTACGACCGCCCATCCCACGATCGTCCACCCCAGGACCGTTGGAACCCCCGTCTTCGCGTGAGCTCTGGAAATCAGCTCTACATGTTGGACCAGGAAGAGGTATTGCAATCCACACACCAAGGATACACTTATTCTCACACTGGTGCACTCCTAGGAAACCAGATGAAAAAGTAGAAGATCAAAAAATCAGTATTTTTCACCCTTAGCATGGATTTACAGGGAGAATGTAGCACTCTAAAAGACGTTTGTTAGTGATTTTTGATTGTTTCAGCACATTTAGTTGTGAGCCGTTACAAATAATGGTCAAACTAAGCATTACTACATAGACAAGTCAAAGGAAACATAACATGCCTGATATATCATAACATTGTATAAACATGCGTAACCTCTTTTGTTGTTTCAGACTTATTCAGATCCTTCTGCCAAAAACTCAAAGTGACAAAATTTAGTTGCCATGAAGTGAATGCTGTGGATGTGACTCTACACCTTTTCCTTATTTAAATATATATATGTAAAAATAACACCTACATTACCCCTCAGTCACTTGCATGCAGCCCCCACCCCCACTCTCCCTCTGTAGCTGCACACCCGACTCACTAATAGCATGCTTTGCCACATGGAGGGAGACGGTGTTGGTCTGCAGAAGTGTGTGCTTTGGTAAGCAGCAGAGGAGACCCAGTACTCACTGGGATCTGCAGAGGGGGCGTTGTTCTTATGGGTCTTAAATGCCACAGAATTTATCAAAGATAAGTCACAGTGACATGAGCACATTGGACAACAGCTGCTGAAACCAACGAGACCTGCCATCACAAACAGAAGGTTTAGATGGAGCCACACTTGTTGGGGAACTTTAATCGCACTTTCAGTAACAGATCAGAGAGATCAGAGAGCCCTGGCTCTCACACTGAGTCCACACGAGCCTTCTACATGATTATCAAACACAAAATAATGTTTCACTGATATTAGATGAACTTTGGTTAATGTAACCAGTGACAACAAGTTGAGAATATTGGTGTCTTGGCTTTGCTGTGATTAGTGCACAGAGGCTCCAGTGGGAAATAATGTTGACTCTGGTTTTTTTGTCATGTCTCCTGGCATGTTAGAGATCTGTATGAGCTGTTTGTCATGAGCTGCAGGTTTAGAACCCAAATGCAGTCCAAACACACCAGGGATGACAACAAGAACACAGTATGACACAAAGGAACACCAGCAAACTGAGGGTTTAACACACACTGGAGACAACGAGTGGGGAACTCAACACAGCTGAGCCTAATCACGGATCATGAGACAGGGGAAGGAAAACCAAAGGCAAAGCACAGGAGACGAATAATTGTCAAAACAAAACAGGAAAATCATAACAGGAGACTTAAACAGCAAGATACAGGAAATATTAAAACTCAAGGAATTAAATCTAATCCATAACTACAAACAGTAACCTGTTATGAAAACGTGAGAGTCATAAAAACCCAACCAGGAAATATCTGCTGGTTGTAAAAGAATGCAGAGCCCAAAACACCACAGACACAAAAATCCAAGACAAGGTTAAAAACTTCAGCAGACCCGTGCTCTGGTACATGCTGCTTCTGTCAAAGTTCCTTGAGATGCTTCTACAAACCTTTGGAAATGAGGTCTAACAGCTAACGGTGTATGTCAGAATAAAGACCAAACCACGAGGAATGCTATGAGACAGGACTGTGTGCAGATCTGTGGAACAGATCCAGGTGTGAGTCCGTTTCTGCAACGCTGAAAGTGCCCAAGAGCGCGATAGCCTCTATAACTGTCAACTGGAAGAAGTCTGGAGTCAACAACAGCCTAGCTAGATCTCAATGATGAGGTAAAGGGTCTTGATCAAACAAATAACCAAGAACCACTATGAATGAGTTTCCATAGATGATGCGGAGACTGGAGAACGTTTTAATAGGACAAGCAGGACTAGCAGTGGTGTCACGCAGGCCTTTACTGCAGGCTGCTCAGGTGGAAGTCATTCCTTACATAAATGCACCGCCACTGGATGTTTTCCTATAGTGTTGCAGGGACTGTGAGACTCAGGACAAAGCGACAAATAGATGCAGATCTGGAGAGTAACCCTCAGGATATAATTTTTGGGTGAAGGTTAACATTTCTAAAAGATAACGACCTAAAGTGTATCGCCAAGAAAACACAGGCGTGGTTTGAGAAAACTATTTGAAAGTCCTTGAGAGCCAGACCGGAGTCCACAAAGAGCATCTCCGGAAAAAGGCTGTGCACTCACGCTCCACATTCAGCCTGATGGAGCTTATCTGATTCTGCCAAGAAGACGGGAAAAGTCTTCCAAAAACAAGGTGCGCCAAGCTCGTAGGATCATTGCCAAGAAGACTTTAAAGTGGCAGTGCTGCAAAAGGTGCTTCCACTAAACACTAAATGAAGGATCTGAATGTCAAATAGGACATTTGGAGCCTTTTAGAAATTTATAAAAGACTTTGAAATGTTTTTACTTTAGAAATGATGATGAAAAAATGTCAAAACATTGCAAAGTATGGAAAAGGGATTACAAAACTCATTGAATGTCCAGTGCAGCAATACGTAACTGAATGAAGCAACAGGACAGCATTGCTCTGGACATTCAATGAGTTTTGTAATCCCTTTTCCATACTTTGCAATGTTTTGACATTTTTTCATCATCATTTCTAAAGTAAAAACATTTCAAAGTCTTTTATAAATTTCTAAAAGGCTCCAAATGTCCTATTTGACATTCAGATCCTTCATTTAGTGTTTAGTGGAAGCACCTTTTGCAGCACTGCCACTTTAAAGTCTTCTTGGCAATGATCCTACGAGCTTGGCGCACCTTGTTTTTGGAAGACTTTCCCGTCTTTCTTGGCAGAATCAGATAAGCTCCATCAGGCTGAATGTGGAGCGTGAGTGCACAGCCTTTTTCCGGAGATGCTCTTTGTGGACTCCGGTCTGGCTCTCAAGGACTTTCAAATAGTTTTCTCAAACCACGCCTGTGTTTTCTTGGCGATACACTTTAGGTCGTTATCTTTTAGAAATGTTAACCTTCACCCAAAAATTATATCCTGAGGGTTACTCTCCAGATCTGCATCTATTTGTCGCTTTGTCCTGAGTCTCACAGTCCCTGCAACACTATAGGAAAACATCCAGTGGCGGTGCATTTATGTAAGGAATGACTTCCACCTGAGCAGCCTGCAGTAAAGGCCTGCGTGACACCACTGCTAGTCCTGCTTGTCCTATTAAAACGTTCTCCAGTCTCCGCATCATCTATGGAAACTCATTCATAGTGGTTCTTGGTTATTTGTTTGATCAAGACCCTTTACCTCATCATTGAGATCTAGCTAGGCTGTTGTTGACTCCAGACTTCTTCCAGTTGACAGTTATAGAGGCTATCGCGCTCTTGGGCACTTTCAGCGTTGCAGAAACGGACTCACACCTGGATCTGTTCCACAGATCTGCACACAGTCCTGTCTCATAGCATTCCTCGTGGTTTGGTCTTTATTCTGACATACACCGTTAGCTGTTAGACCTCATTTCCAAAGGTTTGTAGAAGCATCTCAAGGAACTTTGACAGAAGCAGCATGTACCAGAGCACGGGTCTGCTGAAGTTTTTAACCTTGTCTTGGATTTTTGTGTCTGTGGTGTTTTGGGCTCTGCATTCTTTTACAACCAGCAGATATTTCCTGGTTGGGTTTTTATGACTCTCACGTTTTCATAACAGGTTACTGTTTGTAGTTATGGATTAGATTTAATTCCTTGAGTTTTAATATTTCCTGTATCTTGCTGTTTAAGTCTCCTGTTATGATTTTCCTGTTTTGTTTTGACAATTATTCGTCTCCTGTGCTTTGCCTTTGGTTTTCCTTCCCCTGTCTCATGATCCGTGATTAGGCTCAGCTGTGTTGAGTTCCCCACTCGTTGTCTCCAGTGTGTGTTAAACCCTCAGTTTGCTGGTGTTCCTTTGTGTCATACTGTGTTCTTGTTGTCATCCCTGGTGTGTTTGGACTGCATTTGGGTTCTAAACCTGCAGCTCATGACAAACAGCTCATACAGATCTCTAACATGCCAGGAGACATGACAAAAAAACCAGAGTCAACATTATTTCCCACTGGAGCCTCTGTGCACTAATCACAGCAAAGCCAAGACACCAATATTCTCAACTTGTTGTCACTGGTTACATTAACCAAAGTTCATCTAATATCAGTGAAACATTATTTTGTGTTTGATAATCATGTAGAAGGCTCGTGTGGACTCAGTGTGAGAGCCAGGGCTCTCTGATCTCTCTGATCTGTTACTGAAAGTGCGATTAAAGTTCCCCAACAAGTGTGGCTCCATCTAAACCTTCTGTTTGTGATGGCAGGTCTCGTTGGTTTCAGCAGCTGTTGTCCAATGTGCTCATGTCACTGTGACTTATCTTTGATAAATTCTGTGGCATTTAAGACCCATAAGAACAACGCCCCCTCTGCAGATCCCAGTGAGTACTGGGTCTCCTCTGCTGCTTACCAAAGCACACACTTCTGCAGACCAACACCGTCTCCCTCCATGTGGCAAAGCATGCTGTTAGTGAGTGGGGTGTGCAGCTACAGAGGGAGAGTGGGGGTGGGGGCTGCATGCAAGTGACTGAGGGGTAATGTAGGTGTTATTTTTACATATATATATTTAAATAAGGAAAAGGTGTAGAGTCACATCCACAGCATTCACTTCATGGCAACTAAATTTTGTCACTTTGAGTTTTTGGCAGAAGGATCTGAATAAGTCTGAAACAACAAAAGAGGTTACGCATGTTTATACAATGTTATGATATATCAGGCATGTTATGTTTCCTTTGACTTGTCTATGTAGTAATGCTTAGTTTGACCATTATTTGTAACGGCTCACAACTAAATGTGCTGAAACAATCAAAAATCACTAACAAACGTCTTTTAGAGTGCTACATTCTCCCTGTAAATCCATGCTAAGGGTGAAAAATACTGATTTTTTGATCTTCTACTTTTTCATCTGGTTTCCTAGGAGTGCACCAGTGTGAGAATAAGTGTATCCTTGGTGTGTGGATTGCAATACCTCTTCCTGGTCCAACATGTAGAGCTGATTTCCAGAGCTCACGCGAAGACGGGGGTTCCAACGGTCCTGGGGTGGACGATCGTGGGATGGGCGGTCGTAGATGGGGCGTTCGTGCGAGGGGCGGCTGTAGGGTGGGCGGTCGAAGGGGAAGGACGGTCGAAGGAAGGTCGATCGAAGGAAGGACGGTCAAAGGAAGGGCGGTCGAAGGAAGGACGGTTGAAGGTAGGACGGTCGAAGGAAGGACGGTCGAAGGAAGGACGGTCAAAGGAAGGACGGTCGAAGGAAGGGCGGTCGAAGGGAGGATGGCTGTAGGAGGGACGGTCGTAGGTGGGACGTTCCTGAGCAGGACGGTTGTAGGAGGGAGTGTGGAAGGAGTGGGCGTGGGAACGATGATGGTGATAATGATAGGAGGGGGGACGGCACACCTTGCATCTAAAAGAGAGGGGGGGGTAGAGAGGAGAATGGAGGAAAGAGAGGCTCAATCAGGATCATCAGAAGGAAGGCTGCGGTGCTGTCACATGTCTGTCCTCATAAAGTCAGTGTCAGGTGTTATTAGTGTGCTTTGATAGGTCTGCTTTAAAGATGTATCAGTCATGCTGGAAGTCCTAATGAGATCAATGAGAGGAGGAAGAACACTTGAAGCAAGACGTCCACGGGAACAGCAGTTATAGCATGAACAAAATAAAACAAATATTATCAGCACAGAGCACATGTCACTCACTGCACTCATTATGCACTATTATACACCAATCTGCCACAACATTAAAATCACCGACAGCTAAAGTGCATAAAACAGTTATAACATATTATTCTTTCCAGCCGGGAAAACTCAAGTCCTAACATTTATGTGGAAGCTAGTTTGACCTCCCACACAACAGTTTTAATAACTGCATCGCCCACTGGCAGGACCCCACCCCCCCAGCCGGACAATGCTCCCCACCGCTCCACAAAAGCTGTGCAGGAACAACAACAACGGCCCAAGCCACTGACTCGGCTTCTTCCAAGAAGCCGATGTGATCCAGAATCCGTGGGAAGCACGAAGGAGGTACCACACTGCCAACCACTGGACCGAAAGGCTCATCTGCCAACATCGTGCTGGCAGACGCCACAGGACACGCCTGGAGGCCCTGGAGTCATGTCGGAGTCATGTCTAGACTGCTCAGAGTTGTTTTAGCAGCACAAAGGAGATCAACACAATATTTGGCAGGTGGATTTAATGTTGTGGCTTTTCAGTGAAGCTATAGTTATGAAATGGTTACACTGGTTCATTTAGCTTAGCATCCAGAACATGACCCAACATGAAAATCAAAAAACTTACATTTTTAGTTTATTTTACTGAACTATTTTGATTTTATTCTATGCAGATAAAAAAAAGAAAAGAAAAAAGAGAGCGATAGATCAGACAAATTAGTAAATTTTTCTGCTATTTGTTGACTCTGGAAAACAGCCATGCTAGCTGTTTCTCTCCAATTCTACACTTGATGCAACTTTGAACATTTCACAGCTTTAGCTTCATAAATAATGAAGCAATAAAAGTTTTAATCTAATATCAAAACAAAAGTCTCAAAATGTCAAAGCATCCCTTTGAAAACAAACAAACAAATGTGAAAACCTGTTTGTGTAGGCCGCGGGCACGGGCCTCAGACCGGAAAGGTGAGAACTGATGCTGGTTGGTGCAGTTTTTAAAATCCCTCATACCAGTTCACTTTTTCCCATTAATAACATTATTCCATTCACACATACAGAGCAAAACAAAAGAAGAGGTACTTCTTATGTCTAAAATTGTACTGAGACACATGTTAAGTGGCACTAGGATGAGCACAGAAGTATTTGGAAACACTCCAAAGTGAAATTAAACCGAGGGTACAGCTCCCATCAGACAAACCCTTTTATTTTTAGAAAGAAGGCAGCACACACCGAATCTGTATCTCTGTTACTTTTACAGCTTAAAATGATAATTGTCTAATTGAACAAGTCCTAGATCCAGCTCACCGCCATAATCTAATCATCTGTTCTTCAGCCTGCAGCTGTTCTGTCCACCGAAATTAGCAGAAATCTGTACTAAGGATCCAGAGATATCCTACTGACGGACAGACGGAGAACCAAAGCATAATCTCCTCGGCAGGGGAATGAATTATCTTTAGTGCTTTCCCTGATTCCCGGGATCATTTCAGAAAATATGGAAAAAGAACGAGAGTGATATCTGAGGGCCCTGCACTTCGAATAATTAAAGAAATTGATCATAGAGTACTGGAGACATTAATATGGATCCTTTCCAGGTAGCTGTGTGACTTTGTCTTAAGTGAAAAATGTGCAGCTAAGCGCTGTGGGTAAATGAGGCACTTTGTCTTTTCTTTCTTCGCAGCGCTCTCAGTTTTCTGCCCTTATTGCACAATCACAGCCTGTATTTAAAGTCATAAATTGCATTAAACATTTTAAGGAACATTTTGTATGTATGGATATTATTAGGAAATGTAGAATGGAACAGAATAATAATGTCCAGGCTTTTATAAGTTTCTCCCAAATTCACGTGGAAATCATTTTTGTGAACTTTTTTATGCTGCAGAGATTCTTCTGTTTTCATGCTCCTCATCCCTCTCTTCCTCTTCCTCTGCAGCTCAGTGACCCGACATTGACCCGGGGCTCTGTTGTTCTAATGCTGACCTCACTCCCCCCCCTTAAAACTCCTTATTTGTTACCTCATTTTAAGGTTTCAGAGTTTTTATTTTTATTCAGCGAAGCAAACAGCGGCATCGCTCACATGCTCCAGATTACGGTGTAAAAGCAAACGTCTCGGGGCAGCACTCTCACTTTATCCTGCTTCGTGTGTGAATTCAAAGCCTCGCTCCTCTTTTAGAAACCGTCGGGTCGAACACACACAATGCACGATCTTCAAAGAGAGACAAACAAATTGCCAATAGGCTGGATTTATTGTACTCGTTTAAAACTTTGTCTAAATAAAAGTGGCATCTTCTCCCTATGAGGCTGATGGTCATTCCCCTGGGAGCAGGATCACACATCATGGCTCAGAACGGGAGATTGTTGAACTGATTTACTCTGAAACCAGGTGATGGTTTGTTTTTAAGTTTAAAGAACACAGGTTTTTTTTTTTTTCTCAGAAAGATTCCTGCAGTTTGTGAGTCAGTCAGAGTAACATTTCCCCAGCGGCTCACACCTCCTGCAACAAGGAAAAGCCAAGTTCACACCTACAACATCTGCAGGCTGCAGCACATACACATTTTCACACAGTCACAAGTGTGCGCACGCACACACACACACATACACGGGGGAGAAACTGCTGTTTGTGAGACACAGATACTCAAACACGCTGCTGACGCTCCTCTGACCCGCTGCATGAAGTTAGCGTAGAGGCGTTTGATGTAGGAAATCAGCCGAGGAGGTGACCGACTGAAGCCGAGCACGCTCTCCTCGTGAGAGTGAAAAACACACACACACACACTCACACACAAAAAAACAGGCTTGCCTGCGGCCCACAATGCAACACTACAGCATGTCATAACTGATTATATTACTGCATCATCATTTCACATATTCTTCCCAAATCCTGGCAGCAGATACCGACAGCTACAGCGTTTCTACCTCCCCGTCCAAATCGGAAATCGAAGCACGATAACAACATGGTTGATCTTTCAGGTTCCTGTTTGAATTATGAATCGGGCTGCTGAAATATTGATGAGCTCCTAAACAAGCAAAGCTAATTAATATAGACGATTGCAGGAATGATGAGGGGGTGAATCGTAGAGTGTGGCTTCATGAAAAACCACATGTGGTCCATCACTCTTCATCTTCCCATGACAGGAAGATGTTTTCAGTATTGTTTTAGGGCAATTTTACTTACCAGATAAATTGTGTTTTTTGGAATGTGGGTTGATTGCTGCAAACGCAGCTAATATTTTCTCTCGTTTTTACGAAGTTTCAAACATAATCACACGCAGAAACATTTAAAGCTTCCACTTTGAATCTTCTGGATCAACAGAACCTTGAGGTATATGAGGGGTAGGTATGAGGAGTAAAAAGAAATGAAAAGAGGGCTGGAGCAGAGAGAATGTAGAGTGCAGGCTGACAAATCCAGTTAAGTGCTTTCATAATTTTTTAGGGCAATTTATGGCAGCATGCTATTTCTTCTTATAGAACCAGAACTTTTCAGCTGCTTCGAGATCACTTTAATCATTTCTAGCTGTTACGTTAGGCTTTCTTTCTTTTTCCCTGTGACCCTGCACTTCCCGGTCCTCCTGTGTTTTCCACCTGTTTGATTGCTTGTCTTCTCTAATGTGCTGCACCTGCAGCCAACTGCCCTCCCTCTGTCTGCACTCCATCCTCCGCTGCATGGTGTTTGCTGCATAGTGGACTAACAATGGAATAAGTGTAGACAGCTGCTGATATACTAAACGATGCACTGATACTACATCATTATGTGCTAGATGTTCTTAAACATTCCTAACACCACAAACACAAACAGAAGGACACACACACATTTGAGGCAGCGGGTACCTCAGTGTTGCTATTTTTGGATAAGTACAGATTGTATCGGCATATCTCTCCACAACCCTGAGAGGGAAATGTATGTCTGCGCATACATAACTTTATTTACAACATGCTGTGGCTGAACTACAGTGTATGCACCCATGGAGGCCACGGCTGTAACTAATATTACAGAATAGGCGCAGGAGCCAAGAAACGGCTTACAAGTTTGCCAATAAGGCTACTGTTACTACTACTACTAATAATAATAATACCACA